>CAUYRT010105248.1:0-83169 GCA_963574885.1 Lepilemur ruficaudatus | reverse complement strand
TTTAATTGGGGGAAAACTACAAAGCATTTACAGTACAATGTTTACAGTCACAATTTGTAGTGAGCTGATTTCCCAAAATATATTACCACTCAAGTTGACTTATCTTGTTACATTCAAAAGGAGTCACAGTCTTTAGGAAATATGGCTTTGCAGCTAAGAACATAGGCCCTGGAATTAGACAGTTCTGGGCTTGAATCCTACTTCTACGATAGACAAGCCACATCCTATCTCTGAAGTTTCATTATCTATAAATGGGGATCATCTGTTATTGGGCTCTTGATAGAAATTAATGATATAACCTCGTTTAAGCATTTGACAGGGATTTGACAGCATTTGCACTTTCCTGAAGCTCAGTTCCTTCGTCTCCAGGTGAGCCACAGACCCCTCCTGGCTCTGATGTTCTTGGAATCTGCAGTGGTACCAGGATTGCTCTGGGCTGTCAGCTTCCACGACAAGCTACCCCTCCTCTCTTGGCCTCTGGACCTTCTCAAGGCTTGCTTGTCTTTTCTTGTTCCTGGGACAACTCAGGCGCCAACTTGAGAGAAGACTCTCTCCATGTGAATAAACACATTGACAGTATGTATGTGTCTTGGACCAGGACCTGCTGCCTGTGTAATCAGGGAAGAATTTCCACTGAGTTATGAAATTAGCCACTGGTATTTGGGCACTGAAGGTGGAAAACGCAAGGGTGTATGTTTTGGAGGCTTTTTCTGAATTTCCTCCGTACTTGTTCATGCTGGACCCCTACCTACAATGCCCTCTCCCCTCTTCACCCTATACCTCAGACCTGCTAAGATACAGTGTGGAGCAGAAGAGAAAGCAGTTGCTTTATAGGCAGACAGATCTGAATTCCATCCTGCTTCTGCTGCTGTCTCAGAGTGTGTTTGGATATTTTGAACCTCTTTTAGGCAGTATGGCATGATGTACCCATGGACAACGGACCCAGCTTCATACTTATTAACTCCATGACCTTGCACATTACTCACCTTGCTCTGCCTCAGTTTCCCCATACTTAGGATGGGCACCTCTCTTATCACTGCTGCAAGGATTACATAAGTGATAGACAGCTAGATATAGACCAATAGAGGCATCACTTAGAACACTTTTCAGTGCTTAGATAATACTAAGTAAGAGTCTGCTATCATTATAATCTTTGTTGTTAAATTCTTTTCCTATAAAGTAGATGATGATAAACCTATCTCATAGAGTTGTTTTGCGGTAGATTAGTTTCTTTTCCTTATTCATACTGTCAACTAAACTCAGCTTCTACTTTCATTATTTCTTTTTTCTAACTGTAGGGTTTTGTTTTGTTTCTCCAAGAAGTTACTTTTTCAAGACAAGTCAGAAAACAGTACAATTAGGACCTTAGAATGTGGAGGAAAAACATGTTACAGTAATCTCGCTTTAGTTGGTTAAAAACAAAGCTGTAAGAATTGCTTTCACTAAGAAGTACTCTTTTCAAGACTAATTTAAAAAACCCCTAAGATTTAAAATCATATCTACAGTACAGTCCTCTTGGCTGTTCTAGTAAATACAGAGCTGTGGAAAACAACGTAGGTGATACTTTTATACAGAACAACGTTTGTCGATGAAAAATTTGTTAGCCAAATCTGATTTCATAAAATAATTGTGTTTCAGCATGATTGCTTAGCTAACCTTTGTTTGTTTTCTGATCCAGTCCATATTGCTTGTCCCTTTCTATCTTTGTATCCTCACTATATGATGCCTAATGAAAATTAAATAAATGTTGGGTACAAGGAAAATTAGAATCAAGGTGTAATACTTCCTTTTAATTCAACGCTCAGGTCAAATCTACCTTTGCCTTACCGGAGGTGTTCCTGGGCTCTCCCAGGGTAACGCTACTCTATCTCACAGTTCTCCATGTGCTTCTTGTTGTCTATTTATCTGTTTATTTGGATGGTGATAAAAGCTTTAAGGGAAGCATAGTTTATTCTTGATTAGAAATTAAAACTGCTAACTATCCACCTTCTCTACCAAATGTTTACACTGCTCCTTCATGGAAAGCTAAGATTTTTATGCTTTTTATTGCTTGCAAAAATACAGCTAGATGAGATCTCTTCTCAGTCTCCCTTACAAAAAGTGTGACCATGTAACTCAGTTCCCCTGAGCGAGTGTGCATATAAATGATGGCCCCACCTCCGGGCCCAGCCCCAGCACCCTCTTCAGATGCTTCTACATGTGCATTCTCTCTCCTATCCCGCTGAGATGTCAACACGTAGGACAACCTTGAAAGCCACAGAGTAAACGTATCAAGCCACCATCAGTATGGGGGAGGGTGACTCTGCCAACACCAATGCAGGATGACTATGTGAACAAGAAATTGTGTAATTCACTGAAATGTTTTCGGTTGCCAAAGCCTCGCCCAGTACAATGTAGGACACATAAATAAATAGAAAAATGTGACTATTAGTTCAGCTGAGCTACCAAAGTGCTGGATAAAGGAAATTAAAATTGCTTCTGTGCTCACTGAGTGCCAGAAATATACTTGCCAAGTGGCAGGTGCGTTGCAGAATTTCTCTTATATAATTTCTCTTGGAAGTCCACAATGCTAGGTATTATGATCCCTGCACAGCACGTGAGAGAACTGAGATCTAAAGGCAAACCAGATGAAGTCCAAAGCTCTTTTGTCGACCCAAGCCATGCCTGGGGAGATGTCCAGTCAATTTCTGTATTCCACAGATGTTTAATGTGGGCAAAGAAAGCAGCCTGTACATTGATATGTAAGTCAATCTTGATGTAAGTCAGTCTTGTTTTAGACACTTTGAGTGAACAGTTTTTGTTTTTGTTTTTTAACCACATGAAGTGTTTCATGAGATGTTTCCACTCCTCCAGACTGGGGAGTCACCCATCCCACGTGGCTAAGTGTTAACACGGGTGACTCTGCAGGGAGCTCGATGCCTAGCCTGGTGCCAGGTCAGAGCAGCTGACCACAGCTTTCCTGGCCCTTTTTAGGGTTCATGGCCTTTCTGGCCTCTGTCATAGCTTTCAAAGTGGCTGTCTTGTCTACATTCCTTAGCCTTTCCATATAAACAGGACACCCTACCCATTTATGCAACTTCCAAGAGAGCTTTATAAACATAGAGCTGTCTTTAAACCTCCTTTCTCCCACATGCTTTAATGGAGTGCTGAGGTATGAAAACCAGACTTCTTCCATCTGGGTCATCTGGACCACATCTCTGGGCTTTAGTTTCTCCTTCTGTAAAAGAAGAAGCTAGTCTAGAGCTGGGTCTTTTGAATTTTCTAAGACACCATTTGTATAACTTTGATCTTAAGGACCCCTGAATTTTGTGAAACTAGAGAACTATGTCTTTAGTGCCTAGTACCATACCTGGCACAAAACTGGATTTTGCTAAAGATTTGCTAAAAGCACTAGCATCTACAAAACTCCATAAACTTGGTGGTCATTAGGGGTCTACTTGTAGGTCTTTGAGGTATCTCCATATTACTTTTCACAGAGGTTGTACTAGTTTGCAGCCCCATCAGCAGTGTATGAGTATTTCTATCTCTCTGCATCCACACCAATGTTTATTGTTTTGGGACTTTTTGATAAAGGCCATTCTCACTGGAGTTAAGTGATATTGTGGTTTTGATTTGCATTTCCCTGATGATTAGAAATGTTGAACATTTTTTCATGTTTGTTGGCCATTAGTCTATCTTTTTTTGAAAAATTTCTGTTCATGTCCTTTGCCCATTTTTTGATAGGGTTGTTTAATTTTTTCTTGCTGATTTTCCTGAGTTCTATATAGATTCTAGTTATCAGCCCTTTATCGGATGTGTAGCATGCAAATATTTTCTCCCATTCTGTTGTCTGTTTACTCCTGTGACAGTTTCCTTGGCTGTACAGAAGCTTTTTAATTTGATCAGGTCCCATTTATTTACTTTTGTTGTTGCTGTGATTGCCTTTGGGGTCTTGTTCATAAATTCTTTGCCTAGGCCAATATCTATAAGAGTTTTTCCAACATTTTCTTCTAGAATTCTTATAGTTCCATGCTTTAGGTTTAAGCCTGTTATCCACCATGAGTCGATTGTTCTGAGAGGTGAAAGGTGCGGATCCTGTTTTAGTCTTCTGCATGTGGCTATCCAATATTCCCAGCACCATTTATTGAATAAGGGTTCTTTGCCCATGTACAGCATGATGCCTTGATACACATATTCATAGTAAAAGTATTGCAACAGGTAAGCAGTTTAACACATCCATCACCTTTAATAGTTAGCATTAAAAATTTTGTGTGTATGGTACAAGCACCTAAAATCTAATCTCTTAGCAAATTTTCAAAATACAATACAATATTATTAACTATAGTTCTCCTGCTGTCTATCAGATCTTTAGACTTATTTATCCTACATATGCAAGCTTTACTCATTATTGTACCAAAATTGTCCTTTATAAAAAAATCATGATTTATGTATTATATTCAGTTGTCATGTCTCAAGTCTTTTTAATTTGGAGCAATTTGTTCTGTCTTTCTATGTATTTCATGACATTGACATTTTTGAAGTGGACAGGTCAGTTATTTTATGGAATGTTCCTCAATTTGGTTTAATCTGTTTCCTCATGATTATATTGAGGTTATGCACTTTTTGGCAAAAATATCATAGTATGATGCTGTGCCCCTCTCAGTACTCCATGTCAGGAGGCAGTTGGTGTCAAATTGTTCCATTGCTGGTGATGTTAACTTTGATCTCTTGGTTAGGTGGTGTCTGCCAGGTTTCTCTACTGTAAAGTTTCTATTTCTCCCTTTGTAATGAATAAGTGACTTTTGGGGAGATACCTTGAAACTATGCAAATATCCTATTACCCCTTGAACTTTCATCCACTAGTTTTCCATGTCCATAAATAATTCTTATCTGAGTCAATTATTATTGCTGTGGTTGCTGTCTTAGTTTGTGCTTCCAATAACAAGATACCACAGATTGGGTAATTCCTAAATAACAAATATTTCTCATAGTTCTGGAGGCTGGCAAATTCAATATCAAGGCTCTGCAAGTTTGGTGTCTGGTGAGGGCCCTGTCTCTACTTCTAAGATAGCACCTTGTTGCTGTGTCCTCCAGAGGGGATGGACTTTGTGTCCTCATATGGAATCCTCATATGGCAGAAGGCAGAAGGGAAAAAGGGCAAAAGGCCCTAGTTAGTTGCCTCTAGCCCTTTTATAAGGCATCAATCCATTCATGAGGGTGGAGCCTCCTAGACACACTACCTTCCAATACTATCACTTTGGTGTCAAGTTTCAACATATGAATTTTGGAGAACACATTCAGATCATAGCAGTTGCCAAATGGTGATTTTCTAAATCCAGTATATTTTTTTCTATTTTTATTAGTTGGCTGTCTACTATAAGGAAGAGCTTTCTCTTCCCCACCATTTGCTTACTCCGATCTGTAAGGAGTCATGTTGTGTATTTTTTTTTTCATTCAATGGATTTTAATCTTTATTTCATTTATTTGCTATGGTACTCTAATTGTGTCACTGGCCACCTCTAGTCATTTTCCAAGTCTGTTTCAAAAACCACACCTTTCAGAAGCCTGGTCCAGTTCTCTTTGGCCAAGTCAGCAGCTCCCTTTTCTGTGCAACTCTAGACCGGTGTCCTTTCCTCTCCGTATACAAGTTTCTTGCTGGGCTGTACTTGTTGGTTTCCTTTTTCACATTAGATTGTGAGTTCTTGAGTATAAGGAAAGTGTCTGATTTATCTCTATATCCTCCACACTTAACACAGTGACTGGTACATGGGGAAATCTAAGTTCATTTTTAATAAAAAGCATGAATAAATGGAAGAAAGAAAAATAGTGCTTAAGTTTCTATCAACCTGCCTCAATCCCTTTTTTGGGTACTAGCTTTAACAAGCAAAAAGGAAATCATCTATTAACACTCATAGCAGGCTACTGTGAGTCTTTCAACAGCAAGGCCAAATCAAAGTGGAATAAATTGTTGACATGTTTGAACTTCGCGTAAATATTTCCCCCCATTTCAGGCCAACTCTGACCTCATCTCCTTAGTGTTGGTTTACCATTAGCTTGATATGTTGTTGTTTTCTCTATCTGTTCTTCACTCACTAAGAACCTCTCTGTCCACACATGAAATAAGGGATGTAATCAACGCTTCCATCAGAGGGGGTGAATCTAGTGGAAAGGGTCTGGGTCCTTCATCAGGGGACCCAGATTTTGTCTCTTATCTGTGCAGTTTAGATGTATGACTCAGGAAGAGTTGCTTCTGTTATGGGGCCTTGATTTCCTTTACTCTGCAATAGGGATGGATCATAGCTTGTGAAATACAAAGATACCCTGGACCTTAACTGAGATAATCGAAGTGAAATAACTTTGAAACTGTATAGCTAGCTCTCAGGAGCCTCTCTGCACTTTACTCTTGGCATTCCATTTACTGAGATGCCCTTCCTTGTCTCTGCTGCCTCTTTAATGTCAAGTCCCTCCTGATCTCTTAGGACTCTGCTTACATATCACTTCCTTGAGTGATCCCCAGATCTCTGTTTTGTCTGGACACAACCCAAAAGGTCCCCTTGGTCACATAGTCCACATGCATAAGCTAAGCACTGAATGATTCTCCATGAACCACACCTGGCTGTTTCTCCTCACGGCCCTGGCAGTCGTGTGCATTCATTTCTTTGTGTAATAATGATTCTCTGACAGTGAAAGTGTCCTTTGGCTCCCTCAAGTTATCCCCGTCAGGACAAGCCATGCCCCAAATCCACATACTTGGGCACTGTCGCTATGTGAGGCACACGTGACTGCTCTCCCTAACCTGAGAGATTTCCCCCAGATGTGGGAAAAAGAAAACTATTGTAGATGGCAAGATGGACTGCAGAGGCCAGAAGATGTATATTAAAATAAAAGAGCAGATAATATATGAATCAAGAATTTTAAAAAGATCTAGATAGGGCACATTAAAACTTTCCTTTGGTTGCTCATTACCAATAAAGAAATATTCACAGTCCTTCACCTGATTTGTAAGTTTTCACAACACAACTCTATTTTTTTTTTTTTTTTTTTTGGTTTCAACTCCTGTCTTTCCCCCAAATGCAACCTACGGTGCAGCCACTTTAATCTTACTGTTCTTCAAACACAACTTCTTCCTCACTTCCATGTCTTGTCTCAAGATGTTTCTTCTGCCAGAATGTCCTGTCCTATCCCTCAACTCTACTTGGAAAATTCTCACCTTGCTCAAAAGTCCTCGTTTCTGTGAAGTATCTTAAATAATCCCCCAAAGCAGTAGGCTGCTCACTTCTTTGAACATTCCTCAATAACAGCACAGATCCAGGCCCTGTGCTACTTTCCAGTCGGGAGCCCAGGGTCTCGAATATTGCCTGATGCAAAGATACAAACTGGGTACACTGTAGTGTTTCTGAAAAAATGAAAGTGGAATAATGTGGGTGGGAGTTAATAGTCATTGAGCACTTATAATCCCAGGCATAGGCTTGGAATCTTTGAACATCTTACCTCTTAATTTTCACAACAACCATTTGCAGTGAATTTTATCATCCTTAATTTTACACTAAGGATACTGGGGATCAGAGAGTGGTCTCCTGTTTATGGTCACACAACTAGTAAGCAGAGATCAGATATAAACCATGCTCTCTCCAACTTATATAGTATCATTTTATATTTAGAAAGCATGTCATAAATGGATATAAATGCCAAATTTCCCATTTAATTTTATTTTACCCTGGGCTAGATAGGAGGACACAATGGTTATAGTCTTGGTTGTGCTGCTTAGTTATCTGTACAACCTTGAGTACATTTTAAAGGAATTAATTCAGGTGTCACCTCCTTTAAAAAGTGTTTCCTGAATCCTTACCCTGGATAAAATGTCTTTTCTCTGTCTTCCTGTCATGACCTGCGCATATCACTGGTATTAATTCACACAATAATCTCCTTATTTGCAATCTTTCCTGCTAGACTGTTTTTTCTTTAAGAGCTGCAACTGTGTCATAATAATCTTTTCTTTCTTTGAGCCTAGCCCAGGAACCGGCACATAGATGATACCCACTAAATGTTTACTGAATTAATAAATACATGAGAAAGTAAATTTCCTTACCCTGTTTAGGTGTCACTTTTCCAATCTGAAAAGAAAAAACTTGGACTCGATCAGAGCTAGCCCAAATATGTCACATGTGCTGCACCCACCCTTTTCTTGTGTCCTTGACAGACACTGCAAATCGATTACTCCATTGTATCCTGGGCACAACTGCAAACTCCTTCTCCCTATAGGGGCCCTCTACTACCAATGCATTTATTGCCATCCTTAATTTAGATGTTCTTTCTGCCCCTTGACAGTTTCATATCCTCAGAGTCTGGTCCTTCCCATTCAGAAGAAAACATGGGCAAGATGCTCTCCAAAGGCTGGGTAAAGGGGATGATGGATGATATTCCTGCCACTATGTCACCTCCAGAATTTTCATCACTGCATTCCTGATTTGACAAGTGATTTAGCATCCCAGGCTGGGGAAGGACCGATGGATGAATTGGTCCTCTGTGCATGGCCGTTGGGCAGGAAATTAATAAGAATGCTGGCTGACATGATCTATGGTACTGTAAGCTCATTATGCCTGATTAGCTTCCAGCCTTTCACTCCCTCTGACAGCTACAGGGCCTCAGGGTTTCCAATGGCAACTGTTTCCCTTTCTCTAATTGATGGCTAGGTCTCCAACCATGAAACCAAACCCTCCCACAGACTTGTCAGAGTGGGGACCTTTCTGCATCATATTACCTTCTCCCTTTTGGCAGTGGGAAGGTGAGCTCCTGGGTTGTCTAAGTGGTGTTGACAGTAAAGCCCTTTGAATTCAGGAAACAAAATTTGAAGGGGTCAATTCAGTTCAGTTGATCAAGTTCTTATCGAACTACTTACCATGTGCTGACATCTGTGTTCAGTATGGAGATGGTAATGTAAGTAGATCAAGTAGATCACGTGACCCCAAAAATAGAGGAGAAGTATTTCAATATATTTTAACAAACATTTGTGATGTGCAGTGGCACCAAGCACTGTGGTTATATTCAATTGAATCCAAACTGAACTGATGTGTGTGTTTACACACACACACACACACACACACACACACACACAGAGAATAATCACACAGGCATGCATTGTTTTGTTGCACTTCACTTAGCTGTGCTTCACAGATATTGTGTTTTTTAAAAAAATTGAAAGTCTGTGGCAACCTTGCATTAAGCAAGTTTCTAGGCACCATTTTTTCCAACAGCTTGTGTCCCATTTGG
Organism: Lepilemur ruficaudatus; assembly: GCA_963574885.1. Classification (NCBI taxonomy): domain Eukaryota; kingdom Metazoa; phylum Chordata; class Mammalia; order Primates; family Lepilemuridae; genus Lepilemur; species Lepilemur ruficaudatus. The sequence goes on along the minus strand of CAUYRT010105248.1, from coordinate 73,920 downwards.
GTAATTCTTCCAATATTTCAAACTTTCTTGTTATTATTATATGTTATAGTAATCTGTAATAAACAATTTTTGATGTTGCCATTGTGGCTATTTTGGGGCACCAGGAACCAAACTTAACCAATAAGTGTTGTATATGTTCTGACCACTCTACTGACAGGTGGTTCCCACATTTATTTCTCTCTCCTTGGGTCTCCCTATTCCCTGAGAAACAACAATATTGGAGTTAGGCCAATTAATAACCCTACAGTGGCCTCTAAGTGTTCAAGTGAAAGAAAGATTGTACATCTCTTATTTTAAATCAAAAGCTAGAAATGATTAACCTTAGTGAGGAAGGCAGGTCAAAAGTCAAGATAGGCTGAAAACTAGGCCCCTTGTGCTAAAGAACCAAGTTACAAATGCAAAGGAAAAGTTCTTGAAGGAAATTAAAAGTGCTACTCCAGTGAACACGTGAATAATAGGCAAGTGAAATAAACTTATTGCTGATGGGGAGAAAATTTTGGTGGTCTGTATAAAAGATCAAACCAGCCACAACATTCCCTTAAGCCAAAGCCTAATCTAGAGCAAGGCCCTAACTTTCTTCAATTCTATGAAGGCTGAGAGAGGTGAGGCAGCTGTGTAAGAAAAGCTTGAAACTAGCAGAGGTTGGTTCATAAGGTTTAGGGAAAGAAGTTGTCTCCATAACATACATATTCAAGGTGAAGCAGCAAGTGTTAATATAGAAGCTGCAGCAAGTTATCCAGTAGATGGCTAAGATCACTGATGAAGGTGGCTACACTAAACAACAGATTTTCAATGTAGATGAAACAGTCTTCTATTGGAAGAAGATGCCATTTAGGACTTTTATAGCTAGAGAGGACAAGTCAATGCCTGGCTTCACAGCTTCAAAGGAAAGCCTCTTGTTAGGGTCCAATGCAGCTGCTAATTGTAAGTTAAACCCAATACTCATGTACCATTCTGAAAATCCTAGGCTTTTAAGAATTATGCTAAATCTGCTCTGTGCTCTATAAATGGAAAAACAAAGCCTAGATGACAGCACACCTGTTTACAGCATGGTTTACTGAATATTTTAAGCCCACTGTTAAGACCTACTGCTCAGAGAAAAGATTCCTTTCAAGATATTCATGCTTATTGACAATGAACCTAGTTACCCAAGATCTCTGATGGAGATGTACAAGGAAATTAATGTTGTTTTCATGTCTGCTAAGACAACATCTGTTCTGCAGCCCATGGGTCAAGTTATAATTTCAACCTTCAAGGCTTATTATTTAAGAAATACATTTCATAAGGCCAGAGCTGCCACAGATAGATAGATAGACATTTGATAGATCTTTGCAGTCAATTGAAAACCTTCTGGAAAAGATTTACCATTTTACATGACATTGAGAACATTTGTGATTCATGGGAGGAGGTCAAATATCAACATTAATAGGAGTTTGAAAAAGTTGATTCTAATCCTCATGTATGACTTTGATGGATTCAAGACTTCAGTGAAGGAAGTAACTGTAGATGTGGTAGAAATAGAAAAAGAATGAGAATTAGAAGTGGAGCCTGGAGATGTAACTGAATTGCTGCAATTTCATGATAAAACTTGAATGGATTGCTTTGTATGGATGAGCAAAGAAAATGGTTTCTTTTGATGGAATGTACTCCTGGTGACAATGCTGTGAGCATTGTTGAAATGACAACAAAGGATTTAGAATATTACATAAACTTAGTTTATAAAGCAGCAGCTGGCTTTGAGAGAGTTGACTCCAATTTTGAAAGAAGTTCTACTGTTGATAAAATGCTATCAAGTAGCATCCCGGTCCACAGAGAAATCTTTTGTGAAAGAAAGAATCAATAGATGCAGCAAACTTCATTGTTGTCTTATTTTAAGAAATTGCCACAGCCACCCCAACCTTTAGCAACCACCACCTTGATCAATCATCAGCCATCAACAGTGAAATAAGACCCTTCACCAACAAAAGGATTACAACTTGCTGAATGCTCAGATGATCATTAGAATTTTTAGCAATAAAGTATTTTTTAATTAAGGTATGTACATTGTTTTTATAGACATAATGCTATTACACACTAAATAGACTACAGAATAGTGAAAACGTAAATTTTATATTCACTGGAAACCAAAAAATTCATGTGATTCCTCACTTTGTTGAGGCATTTGTTTTATTGCAGTTGTCTGGAACCGAATCTGCAGCATCTCCTAGGAATGACTGCACATGTTCCCAAAGCATCCACTATACCCTCAAAATCAGGCCAAGCTCCCTCTGGAGTCTCCTGTTGTCATCTTGAACACCTCATTTTTCTCTGTCAAAACACACATTTCTTTTGCTTATTTATTTCAGCTTTTGCTTTCTTTATCTTGCTTTTCACAGAGCCATAGATTAGCCTACACTTGTCACCTCCTGATGAAGATACACATAGGCTGAGACTTCGATTTCCATAGTGGTGAGCAAGCAAATGAATAATGAATAAGTCTAATTTAAGTAAATATTACTGGCAGTTTTTATAACGATCATTCTTATGAATAGCGGTTCTAAACAAACCCACCTGAGTGTGCCATTGAGGAATCTTCCCTACAGGCAGTCAAGTGGAGACTTATGCTTTTATCTTGGTGTAGCAGAAAGGGGATGCTTTTAGCTTCAAGCCCAAGCTCAAAAGTTGCTGCTTCAAAGAAGTCTTCCCACATGCAAGGTCGGAGTCTCTAGTATATTGATTAAAACTGTGGCTCTGAAAGCACTCTATAATTTGCAAAGTGCCATGCAAATACTAATAATTATTATCTATTTCTAGGACATAATCAGAAGGAAATAAAATGGTAGGCTATATTTTTGCTTCTAACTTTGAGTTAGGCCTAGTTTTATTTTAGCCTATGGAAAAGATAAATTTTAATTCCCCTTCCCACCACTCATGATCAATCACAGGGGACCTCCTTTTGTCACTCAGTTGGAACCTGTCACACCCCCAACTTGGCCCAAGGAGGGATGGGGCCTGAAAAATACACATGGCCTTAGAATAATTCAGACATGAATTTAATGGCATTTAAAAAAATAATAACCAGGCAGACAAGCTCGGCCTCCCCCAGAGTGTCTCTAATGACCCCACAAGAGATCAATATTTGAAATAGCAACAAGTACACTGCTCTAGGCAGATTTTGTGGATTTGGTCCTCTGGTAAAAAAAAGAAGTAGAGAGCCATGCTCCTGCACACTTTTTGCTCTCTTGTCATAAACACTAACAAGACATTCTGGCCCAAGTTTTATACAGTTTCCAAGAGACTTTTCTAAGTACTTCAAGGTGCTGTTTTTTTTTTCCTGTTTCTTTCCCAGGGATTGTGGAGGGTGGTGTGGTTTGCTTGCCATGAGAACTCAAGTGAGTCACTTTGTGTCTTTGAAGCTGTTTCCTCATATATAAAATAAAGAGCAGAATCTTTACTCTGCCTATCCCTTAAAGTTGTTTGTGGCACCAAATGCGTAAAGAAAAGGAAGATCCTATAAAACTCTATAAAAACACAAGCAATCTTTATCATTAGGGGTCTTTGAAAAGAGAGGAAGGTGCCCGCTGTCTTAGCATATTAGCACCAACGTTTTCAAAATCCAGTTGATGTCTACAAATGAATAGTCCCATCCTGACACGCTCACTGGGCAAGAACAAGCACAGGCACTGACACACTGGTTGACCCACTTGCCCCCGTCCTGTCCCGCTTACTCAAAGTACATCTTGGTGGTTTCGGACAACTCACATTGAGAAACGATTAGCTTTAATTCTCTTTGCCTTGTTCTTCCTACAGGCATAGACTAGCCTAAGATAGGAAGGCTGAAATTTCCATTTCAATAGCAATGGTGAGAACAAATTAATATGGAATACATCTGATTTAGCAAAATATTACTGGCAGTTTTTATGATGATCATTCTTATGAATATGGAGCTCTAAACAAATTTGCCTATGAGCTTTGTTGATGGTTCCCTTTCCCATAAACAGCCAAGCAGAGAGTTTTGCTCATATCCTGGCAAGGATAAAGGGGGTAGGCCTTAGTTTCAGGCAGTTATAGGTTCTGATCTTGATCAAATTACTAATTTTCTACATATGTATCATTAAAAGAATCCTTTTTGTCAAACATTTTCAGTTGTAGTTTTATATCTTGTAAATCTTGTTGCCTGTGGGCCTTGTCAGGCTTTGAAACAATGAATTTCAGAGCTTTGAGAAGAGGCACAGCATCCTCCTAAAACAACAGAGCTACTACTCAGTTTTGACTCTAAAATTAGATACTTGTTTGAATCGATAGCAACTTGAAAGGCTTAAAACTGAGTCTTGCTGCAAAAGAATTATTAGTTCGGATTTGCATTTGGTTGTATGTAAGAGAAACCTGGCTACTAAGACTTAAACTATTGTTTTTCTCACCTGACAACAAATCCAGAGGCAGGGAGGCCAGGACTAGTGTGGTGGCAACACAGTGCTGTTGGGAGCCTGTGATGGTTGATTCTATGTGTCAAACTGGCTAGGCTATTGTCCCCAGACACTAATCTAGGTGCTGTGAAGGTAGTTCATAGATGTGATTGAGTTCTATAATCAGTTGACTTTAAGTAAGGAAGATTATCCTAGATATTCAGGGTGAGCCTCATTCCATCCATTGAAAGGCCTTAAGAACAGAACTGAGGCTCCCTTGAAGAAGCTCGTTCCTCCTGTGGACTACAGCTTCACCCTGTGCCCTTCCTGATGGCCTGCCCTACAGATCTCAGACTTGCCTAGGCAGCTCCCACAATAGCATAAGCCAATCCCTTGCAGTGAATCTATCTATTCCTCTACAAATCCTCTCCCACTGGTTCTGCTTCTCTGGTGGAACCAAAGCTGATACAGTCTCCTATTACCTTCCTCTTTTACCATGCTTAGGGCTTGCAAGCAGCTATAGTAATGCTGTGCACTAGTCTGTATTCTTGGCAGGAGGAAGGGACAAGGAAAAGGACATAAACCAAAAAACAAACATCAGCCAAACCTGTTTCTTTCTGAAAAGGAAGACCCTACCCAGCAACTTCCCCTCATATCTCATAGCTAGGACTTGGTCACATGCCCAACTCCAGCAACCTGCGAGTCAGGAAGGAGAACACACTGGGGCCCTGAATAAAATGGAAGATTCTATAGTAAGAAAGAAGGGGGGATGGATATTGGGTCAGCAACCACAAAGATTTCCTAAATTCCTTGATCTTGTTAAGATCAAACCTGAACATCTTTAATCATTTTTTTCCCATAATTGTAAAAAAATAAAATAAAAAAATTTATCTTTCCACTTGTAGCAACTAGGCCCTAAGGCTTGCTGCCTTAAGGGAGAAGGGTATGTGTGCGGGAAGTGAGAACCCTCAAAGCCTATCCTTTCCAGCTCCAGAGATTCCGGGAAGCAGACATGAGACCAAGACAGGAGAGGCAGTTGGAGTATGCCCTGACCTCCCATTGTGCCTCGGCCCAGCACGGGCAGGGCTGGCAGGTGTTAGGTGAGTGATCTGGGGGAAGGAGGCACTCTTCTTGGATTTCTTTGTCACTAGGAAAGGAGGTGCAAAGCGAAGTCATCTGCACAGAATAGAAAGGCAGAGGGAGAATGAATTTGGCTTTTCCAAGCCACCTCCATTTCCTGTGTGGAAGGATCGGGTGCCCCAGCTTTCCCACATGACTCTGGATGCATGGAAAGTCATGGAGTGGAGAAGCAGTAAGCTTTCCAGGGGACCCTCTCCAGCAAGGGGTGAGAGCCAGGAAGAGGACGAGACCAGGGCAGAGCCTGGAGGTGATGCACCTGCAGCACCTGAGATGTCAGAGAGAAGGCTGGGTGAGTTAGTAAGCACCTAGGCCTTGCAGAGCTGAGAGGGTGGGGGGAATGAGGGCCTCCAGAACAGGCAACAACAAGTTCCTGCTGTTTAAAAATTACTCATTCTAAGATATTTTGTTACAAATGCAGCCTGAACAGACTAAGACAACGTGTGTGTACATGTGTGTACTTTATATATATACACACACACTCTCACACATACATTTTCAAGTAATTGTTTTATATACATACACACACATTCATGTGTGTTTTATATACATATAAACTGACAACTATATCTACCAAACACACATATATATAGTATGTATTTGAAGTTTATATGAAGGAAAATCATAAAGTCATAGAGTCAAAACCAGAAGGTTCCTAAAGATCATCAGTCCAACTCCCTTGTTTTAGAGTTGAGGAAACAAAAGCCTAGAGAGGTGAGACGACTTCTTGGAGATCAGAGAGTCTGTGAATGGCAGGGCTGTGCTTCTCATGCAGAGCTCTTGACTTTTGGTTGAGAGCCCTTTGCAGCACCCAGACTGCCTTCAGTAAGTGTGTCTCCCGTCTGGCTGGGAACTGGGTCCTCGTGAGCAGCCTAGACACAAACCACTCTATTTAAAGAGCATGATGAGAAGACCCAATTGCTTGAACTCTATCAGGGAGAGAGCTCACTGAGCACCTCCTCCACTCACAGGAGGCTTTCACCGTACTCTCCTCTAAGCCTCATTGTTATTACAGCAGGAAATTGGAAAAGTTCTTGTGCCAAAAATGCTGTGCTGAAATTATAAAGCCAGATAGAGCTGCTGATGGAGAGTGTCTGTGGGAGGGAAGGGCCCGCGAGAGGAAGGGAACATGGGAGGGAGAGCAGGCGTAATGATGGAGAAAGGAGAGGAGAGAGGACGACAGGAGCAGGGAGAGACTAGAGATGTTGACACAGGGAAGACAGAGAAAGAGAAAAAGAGGGAAGGGAATAGGAGGAGGGAAGGGAAGCGTGTCCAAAAGTCAGAAGAGAGAACGAGCTGATTCTTCAATAGCATATTAGCTACTTTTCCAAATAATATGATCAATGTACTTTTCTTCAAGCTCCAGAGACCTTTTCAGACGAAGTCCCTCCATATTTAAAACATTAGGTCCAATTATTAATCCAAGAAGGTCAAATAAACACAGTGTTTTCCTTGTGTTTTCAGGCTTTTTGTAGTGTTAATATATCGACACCTTGGAAAGAAAGAGAGACGAGAGGAAAAGGAGACAAGCAGAAGAAAACCAAGAGCTAGAACAAGATACAGAGAGGCAGATCGATCCACAGACTCAGAGAAAGAGCTGCGGAAAGAGCCTGCTTATGTGCTTGGATCTCTGCAGCTTGTGCTCAGAAGTGAAGAAGGCAGGAGGCCCGGGGAGGGAAATCCTAGAAAAGCCATGGCCAAATGACTTCCCTGGGTGCAGGGTTTGAGTGGAGGTGGAGTTAGGACTATGTTTGATGGTGGGGAGCTCTCTTTTAAAGAATGGATTGGATGGTTCTTTTCAATGGCTGAATCTGAAGAAAGAATGGGGCATCTCTTTTTTCCAACTTGACTGTTTATACCACAAGCTTAGGGGGTGATACGGACTGAATTGTGTCCCCCAAAACATATATGTAGAAGCCCTACCCCTAATGTGACTATATTTGGAGATAGGGCCATTAGGGAGGCAATTAAGGTTAAATGAGGTCATAAGGGTGGGGCCCTAATCCAATAGGACTGGTGACCTTACAAGAAGAGGAAGAAACACCGAAAATCCCTTCCCGCTGTGCGTGTGTGCGTGCACACAGAAAAAAGGCCATCTGACTATTACACTCATTTTGTAGATGAGCAAATCATCTTAATGTTTTTAGAGATTCAGTTTCCTGAACATTCCACTACAGGTAAGTGACATGGGCTGAACCCATGTCTTCTGACTCTTTTCAATACTATCTTCAACCAGAATTGCTTCTTTCCTGGCAAGAAGTTAGAACCCACTTGGAGCTACCACTTGTTTGAATCTACACGAAAAACTAAATGTATCTCTTCAAGGCTGAATGTGCTCATAGCCAGGAAATTTTGGCAAAGATTTTTATCACCACAATATGTTCTGGTCTACTAATGGGTTGAAAGGGATGGCGAACATGACATCCATCCATAATGCATGGGAGGTGGGTAGGGGAGAGTGAGAGGAGGGGTAAGCAAAGCCCCTTGGAAATTGGGACACCATGTGAACCTTTGGAAGTTACACTAAACAGAGAGGAGAGCTGTCGAAGTCCTGGAACTTAAGAGAAATCCAATACTGGAGCTTCAAGGCAGAATAATTTAAAAGTTCAGGGCAAGAAAAATAGAAAATGACATCTGATACAAAAAATATCTTTAACCTGGACAATAAAATAAAATTAGCCTGCACTGCATGTTGCGAATGCAGGGTTTTAAAGAAAGAGAATTTTGGCAATGATTAGGGAGTTAGCTTTATGCAAAGGAAAAACTCAATCACACATCAATACAAATACTTTCCCCTTTGACTCCTGGGGTGAAAGTTTCAAAATGCATTTATTAAGCACCTGTCTACCATAGTAATGACCAATTCAACAATGCCTCCTTGTGTTGGCTTTTTCTCTTTCTTTGTTTTTCTCCTGTCTCTCACCCTCCACCCCTTCCTAGAATCACTTCCTAAATAAACTCCCTGCGTAAAAGACCTTGTCTCAGGTTTTGCCTTTGGGAGAATCCAGGTTAAGACAGCTGGTTATGGGAGAGGTCCTTGAATGTAGACCTTCAGACTGAGATTTTTGAGGCTTGATCACTAGACTCTGGTGGATTAAAGGCCCTTGTTCCCAAGCTAGGGGACACAGCTACAGTAAGGTTTCCACTAAACTTCACACTATATTTCCACCTGGTCATTTTGGGCTCCTCTTATCATTACACTGATAGGGAAAGAAGGAAGTTGCTGGACTGGGGAGGATCATGGACCCTGAATATGGGAGGAGCTGGGTTGTTGCCATGGAATGGAGGCAGGCCTGAGTATGTCAGGAACTTACGGGAATCACTAGGATGACTCTTGATACTTCCACGCATGGTCATAATAGTGAACAGGCAACTCAAGCACACATGCATAGCAGCAACCAAGGACTCAGATCCCCTTAGGGATGAAGTTCTGGGGCACCCAACAGGAAAGCGCCCAGATCAGCTGAAGCGCTGGCTAGTGAGGCAGTGAGGGAGTTGGAGGAGAGAGAGGATGAATACCGATGAAGGCTTGGGACAGCTGTAGAATGTGAGGATCTAGTTTGTTTCACTGGCAGAATAGCAGCTGGCCACCTCCTTGAAGGAAATGACCTTGAGGGAAAGCACAAGCAGATCTGAATGAGGCTAAAGAGAGACTGTATTAGACACCCCTTGCGAGCCACTCCAAATGCTCTCAGCACATCTCTCACTTCAGCAGATGCTGTGACAAGCCAACGGTTCAATCTGTAGGCAGCAGCATTATTTTAACTGACAAAGCTGGGAAAGATCCATGTTTGAATGAGTCAATTCCCATGGTTTATGTCTGACCAGTGGGATTGAGAGCCAATAATAAACTCTTCCTCCATTCACTCCCTGGAAGAAGAGTGCAGAGATGCATTCTAGAAGGTGCCATAGGAGTCCCAACAGGATCAAGCATCACTCTGCCACAGTGCTGCCAGCTCAGTCATGTATCCTAGTATTTGTTTTCTCTGTGCATGTTTCATTTACCCTGCTCCTCCCTCCTGCCTCCAGGAATCATATCCCAAATGAACCATCTGCACACAGCCTTTGTCTTAGTGTCTGCTTTGGGGGAATCCATGCTAAGACAATGTCGTTTTGGAGCTGTCCTTTACCTGCATTTGGTAAGTAACCTTAACGGTAGCATTTTAAGTAAATAATATATCATTAGATCTTTATTTGTTTTGCAGATGGCTCTTTAATTATGAGACTTGGAATTATTCACATTTATGATTGCATTTCTAGTTTTTAAGGGAGTGTGTGTTTTTTGTTTTTTGGTTTTTTTTTCCTGCTGTCTATTTTTATCACAGACTTGTGCCTTCCTATTTCTGCTTCTCAGAATAGTGATGTTTGGGAGTTCTTAAAAGGGCTAAGGATGCCAATCAGATGGCTAATGCCAAGATGAGTGAGTAATCTTTCATATTTGCTATGAGGTTTTTTTTCCTAGTCTGTTGTTTGCTTTCTAAATTAGTGTTTTTTAAAAAAAATATATTATGGTCTTATAGTTAAATGTTTAATAATAGGGACTGGTTAAAGAGATTGGACTATATGCATTAAAATAAATAACACTAGCTCCTAAGACTATAATTATAACCAGAAAATATACTTATGGTATAATATTAAATGAAAAAGAGAAGATAAACTTTATTATATTGAATGCAACAACTACAAAACAAGATTGATCATGATCCTTCCGAGATGGTTACAGCTACAGCCATTAGAGTCTTAAGCTCAATGACAAAAAATATTTTAAAAATCTTATCTAATGCTGTTGTACTCCTTAAAAATAATTTTAAAAATTAATAAGTTGAACACATGAAATCTTTGGTGTCAACTAAACTGATGTAATCCAAATTTCATTGTGCTTCTCTTTTCCATGCAGTTGGTGACACGCAGGGCTTTGTTCTTTCATTTGGAGAAAGTCACACTTTATTAATAATAACAACCCGATCTCTTGAGAGATTGCCGAACAAAGGTACAGAGCTTTGGAATGCTGGGCCCTGCCCCTGCTCTCAGAATATTTGGAGAACATTTCCCTGGAAGCTTCAGGAACAGTGAGTTTGCCTTCTTTCCATGGCCTCCTCACACACACGTAACTTACCGGAGCTTAAAGACTTACATTTGTAAAAGCCATTAGTGTCGATTAATGCCGACAAATGATTGAAACTGGGACACTGGGAGGTGCAACTCCACACCTTGTACCATTTATGGGCAGGAAATGAGGAACAATTAGGTTGGTGAGGCTGGAAAACACCCCTCCAGCCCTGCCTGCATGGGGTCAGCTCGGGAAAGCTCCGCGGGTGTGTAATGGGAGAAGGGGCCGGGGCCAGGACGGCGGCAGATGGGAGCAACAGGCAGCCGCTGTGGCCAAAGCAGATTTCTCAGCCCAGCCACCCCATATTCAGTGTTGCTTATAGTGATGGTGACAACTTAAATTTGTGTGCCTCTTTACGGATAGTGTTGTGTTCTTACAACCATCTTGGAAGTAGACTTACTCGGTTGTGGATTCACTGAGCAGTTACTCTGTTTGAGGGGTCCCGCGGTGAATGGGACATTATCTTAGCCTTTATGGAAGTTACAGTCTAGGTAATTTCAAGGTAGTATGGTGGTGAATGAAGCCTATGGAAGTTCATAGGATGGCACTTACATCCAGCCGCCCGTGTTCTGGAAGGCTTTTCACAGGTGAGGTCCAAGACAAGACATGATGAATGAATAGGAATGCTTATTTAAAAAAATGGGAAAGCTGATTTAGAGTTTAAGCAACCTGTCGTGCCTCCCAGGAACAAAGTAGAAGCCAACTTTGGTTTCAAGGGCAAAGTAACGTAAAGACATATTTTTAATGGGAATTGACTCACTTATGTGCCCAACACTCTTTTAAAAACTTCTATTTTTTATTGAAATATTTCTGAAAAACTATATGTCCTCTGCTTAAGTAGGCTAGCAAATAGATGGCTTTTAATTTTCTTAATAAAATTCACTCAAACACACACTTACCAAATAACTCCATGGCACTTTGCTTAGCCTTAAAGGGCACACAAGCAAAGTCTATAGTGTCCCTGCACTCCAGGGACTCATAGTCTTGTAGAGAAGGTTGAGACAAGAATTAGAACAGAATTTCTCAAATTGTGCTCTGTGAGATAAGTGAATAAGAAATTCCTTCTGATTTAGTATAGAAAATTGGTATAATTGAGATAGTTGAATATACTTAATAAGGAGATATAATAATTGAGTACAGCCTTAAAATAGGAGGCATGGGGCGGGATCATGCTTATAAGTAAGTATTCATATAATATGATATTACATTGTGATGCTACATTTTGGATTTGATGTTGAATGTGATGCTTTATTGTGATAGAGCAGTATATCTGCTCTTGGGTTTTTCTTTCTCTTAATCATCAGCTGTGTCTGTTCAGCACCCATTTTCCCATCAGCTAGCTAATACGAATGTTCACCTAGATTGCTGTTTAACATGGTATTTGGACAGGAAATATAGATGGGTCATTGAAACATATGGTAGATTAGATAATAGTTCAAAACATTCTTAGCGAGGGTGTAACGCAGGGATCATTCCATCAAGAGCAGAAAACACAGATGAGAGAAGCAGCTGAATGTAAGGGAACAGGGACTCTGGGCACGGATGATGTGCTGGGGAGCATGTGCCCTTCTGCCACTCAGCACCAGGGGCTCATGGCCAGGGAGGAATAGGTGCTCAGAGTTGCTAACCTTCTGATTTTCCAAGGGAAGCTGGGAATCTGGATTTTTGTGTGTGTGTAATCCATAAAATTTTAATGTTGATAGTAAATCACTGCTTTAAAATATAGTATGTGGAACAGCAATTACAGTTAAAATAATCTGCAGATTAGATTCTGTCTATAATCCAACAGTTTGCAACTGCAGGCCGAATGACAATAACAACCACTAAACTAACCTTATTGAGCAAATTTCTAAGCACCTTATTCATATAGCTCATTTAATCCTCACAACAAACTGTTGGAAGCAAGGATAATAATGGTGGCCATTTTACAAATGAATAAGTGAGATACAGAGAAGTTAAGTTACTTTGTAAGGATACCCAGGTAGCAAGCGTCAGGGCCAGCCTTCACTTCAAGGCAGTCTGGCTACAGAATTTGTATTCATAAGCATTTCACTGTTTCGCACAATGAATGGTTTCTGTGCAAGGACTCCTTGCCAATTATTTCAGGTACTCAGGGATCTTTTTTTCTGATCTTAACTTTGTTCCAGGTGGGGAGGGGTTAAAGGGGTTAAAGCTTAGCCTTAAAGTCTTCAATGACTGTATGCAATACCTAACTTATCCAGAGTTCATTTTCAATAGCACCAAACTATAGTTCTAAAATCAAAGGGCATTGAAAACATACAGTTTGAGTTCTTGCTCCTCTGCCTATTGGCTTATTGGTCTGGTGATCTTGGAGAACTCATTTAACCTGAGTCTTGGTTTCCTCACTTAAACAAAGAGAATGAGGAGAAATAATTGCAGGGTTGTTACAAGAAATAGAAATAATTCATGAAAAACTCCTGGCTCAAAAAATGCACATTGAATTAGCCTTTATGGTGACAGTAATAATTTGGGGTAGTGCATTTAACTAATACATTTAAAGCACTATGCTGTGGGGAATCAAAAAATAATTTCATATAGTTCCTACCATAAGAGACTAGAGAAGTGGTAAAGGAGATGAGACACCTTCATAAATTTTTGATAATATGAGGTCCCCATAAGAGGTACATAGCTGGGAGTGATATATGTGGTATACGAGGGAGAGATTAATATCCATTGGGAAGAGCAGTGAAGACTACTTGGAGGAAGTAGCATTTGATCTGGGTTTTAAAAAGATATGAAAACTTTGGGCAAGTTAGAACGTCATAAATGAACTAGCATAGCATGAATAGAGGCACCAAGATGAGATCATTGGTGCCCTGAATGTGGAAATACTAATTAGTTTACCGAAACCAGAGAGCAGGATGTGTAGAAGACACATGTGTAGGGACTTCTGTAGGACTAGTGTTCAGGTTGAACCGACAGGTAGCAGTGTTGTTTATCACTGTGAGGCTGGAGAAGGTCTGTGCTTGTGTGTTCTCTGGGCTGTCAAAGGAAACACAGGGGACAGCTGGCAAGCATGCAAACCAGAGGGAAGAAACTTAATTTCCTGTCCAATCTAGGTTCACCGACTTGCAGAGAAGAAATTCCAGTTGGAAAGCCAGATGGCCTCATATAAAAGCAGGGGGGAGATGTGTGGAATCAGAAGATGTCTATAAAACAAGATGAAAATTGGGAGTTGTGGAGGTATCTACTCAAAAGAACCATTTGAAATCAATTGGCTCAACCTAAACCTGCAAGGCTTTCCTATGAGCAGAATGAAATGTTCATCTGGAGTGTTCTCTCTTTGCAAAAAAAAAAAAGACTGTGCTCGAACCAGAGGGACAGTGTTAAATGGGAGGAAAAGGACTGCAGCTGGACCCTTTTGCCCTGGGGTCCAAGGTCTGGGTCTTCTCCTAACTCACTGGAAGAACTCACACAAGTCATTGTCAGCTCCAATATCCACATCTATACAGTAAAGATAATATTTACCTTTTTTAATGATATCACTATTAAACATTTGATGAGATGTTTAAATGAGATAGGGCTGTAGTGATGCAAGGTATTTATAGTACTGCCTGCAGCATAGTGAGAACTCCTCATCCATTCTCACTGGTGTATAATCAACCAATGAGAATGGTTGAGATTTCAGCTTGATGTCCCCGATTGGTATGGCATCCTGACGTCTGTCTAGCACCTCTTTCTAATTTCCCTCAGGCTACATCCTGTCTCTGCATCCTTCCAATATGTCCTTTCAAATTCCACCCAACTACAATAAGGACAGACAAGTGCAGGCGAAAGCAGCATGGGACAGTGTAAAGGACAGTGGACTCCAGTCAGAAGTCATTGATTCTTAACTCTGGCTCTACCAGTTACTGAACGAGGGGCCTTGGGCACATTACTCTACCTTTTTAAGACTCAACTTACTCATCTGAAAAGAAGGGTGAAGAAATGAAACCATGTATGTGACCGTATTTGATACAGTCCTGGTATATAGTGTATGCATAATGAATGAAAGGAGAAAACCAAGCAATTCTTGGCTGCCAGGGGGCTGAGCACAGGCTATCTCAGGGTGACAGAAGGTGATGGAGGCAGGAGATAAGGGTTCACCAAAGCTTAAGGAGCAGACAAGGACAGTCCTTGTGCAATCTTGTTGACAAAATATGAGGACCTTTTTCTCCCCCACCTGCATGTGGATTTAAGCCAGCAGGAGCTCCTAGATAGACACCAGAGCTATTTATTCTTCCCCAACCACCTCCTGCATTTTTCCTACCCGCACCTTTGTCCACTGTATTCCCTCTACCTGCAATTCTTTTCTTCTGTATTTGATGGCTCACCATCAAAATTCAAAATTCACCAGGGAAATTCTCTCTGGGGTGGAGACTTTTGAGCTATCAATAAATTACAGTCAATTCTTGTGATTTGTGCAGTTATGTTCTGTAAAGTTTCTATGAACACCAAATTAGCACATTGCTCCCCGGGGAAATACAGAATTAGATTCCTGTGAGCCTCTGTTCACGACACCTTTGTCAACCAGTCAATTCATAACCTTGTTTTATGTGTGTTTCTGTCTAAAGATACCTTTGTTAATACATATTGTTGGTTCATTAACATTGAACTCAAGGCCAGCAGAACTGTACCGCAGGCCCGAAGGAAGCTTATCTAACGTGTTTCCGTCGTCAGGCACATCACAGCCGGCTTGCGTGTAGGAACACTGGACAGGACGTCAGCGCCCTGTTTGGGGGCCATTTGAAACAGCAAGATCACCGACAGAAAGCACAAAAATGTGAAAAATGTGGCACAATTAGGCCACAGAAAGGGCACTTGTTCACAGCATCCAGCTGAAACAAGAAGTGAGAGCATCGCCTTGTGACGGGGGTGTGCGTGTTGGGTGGCTCCAATTTTTATCGCCTGCACGTGTCTTTGAATGATTGTGAAAATACAGTAGTATTGACTTTGGGGCTATAAATAAATTTTGGTGGGCAGGTGACTTTGCAAATACAGAATCCACAAATAATGAGACTCTCCTGTCACTGGTGTGCTGGGAAAGGAAGGAGGGTTTCCTGGAAGACCTATTGGTACCCACAGGTTTCCTGACTCCCTGCTCAGTGCTCTGTGGTGGTTTCATTTCTGTGCTTATTCTAAATATTTGTCCACAACAAGCTTTGCCACTCAAATGCTACTGAGTAGGAAAATGGAAAGAGTGAGAAAAGCCAGACACAAAAGCAGAGAAACTTTTCCATCCAGAAGTTTTGTTCCAGCAGACAGTCTGCTTATGTTTCCTAGAGACTTTCAATTGGGGGCCCCATCCTGGCCACTGTGCAGGGATAATTTGTGATTCCTTTCCAGTGCAATTAATCCCTCCTCCCCACCTCGCCTCCAGTCTCCTGACTCCCTCATCTCTGAACATGGTCCAAAAAAAAAAAAAAAAAAAAAATTAACACATTTTTCCCCCCAACTTGTGACTTGTCCCAAAGAGCATACTGCCTCTTATTGGGCGATTTCAATCAGATAGTTAAGAGCAGTTTTATGTTGTCTTTAAGATGGAATTTTTCTCCCCTGCAGAACACAATTCTAATTTTTTAATGAAAATCATTAGAAACAGAAATTCTTGTAAAAGCTAGTTCGAAAAAGGCAGTTACAGAAAACAGGGTCCAACAATACAGCTTGGCCAGGTTAAGGGAAGTCCTTGAGCGGAGTGATTGTGTGTAAGCCAGGGACTGGGTAGGGGAAGCAGCCCTGGGGCTACACCAGCCCTGCTTGTACTCTACGTGACCTTGGACAAGGCTTTCCCCTTCTCTGTGCTTCCATTTCTAGTTGTGAAACGAAGGATAGATACTCCATGACTCCCAGCCTTAATATTCTGGGAAGCTAGAAAGGCAAAATAAAATCTAATTGTACTCTTTATCTACTTCCATTAATTTATCAGAAAAGTATTTTGAAGCATGTTTTGAGGCCTAATTTACTTCTAGTAAAATCTTGCTAAAACTAAAAAAATTTAGAGTTTATAGAGTTTTAGAATTTCTGTGTTTTAGAGACTGTATTGATGTCAGCTGACTGTACTTACATAACGATGGTGTTCTTGGTAAGAAAGTAACATTCCTTAGCATGGCTCTTTTATGATCTAGCCCTGAATTGCCTACCAGGAATGTCTCACAAATGAAGAATGAGTGAATGAATCTAAAATGAAGAACTTTGGTGGATAAATGAAGCACGCTTGCCCCAAATGAAGGGGTCAGCCTCTACTTAGCATTAGCCATGGGTGCTGGGATGAACGTGAGCCCAGTATTGCCAGATCTCCCAATTTTTTAAGACAAGCAAAAAAAAAATATATATATATATATATATAATTTTTAAAGCAAAAATATCACAATTTTTAGTATTTGAAAGCCACTTAGAATTATTTAAAATCTGATCTGGCAAATAGAACCTAGGCTTCCAGGTGCACAACCTTTGGCCTAGGGTGAAATTCATATACCTTTGCATATAATTCATGCCTTTCCAAACTGGGCTCTGCCTACTTATGTTCTCAATTCTCGGCAATTGCTTCTAGTTCCTGTCATTCTTTGGTAACAACTCGTATTCTGCAAGACCACTGCAGCTGATTTTCTTTTCATGGGCTTCTCTTTCACTCTTCAATAGGAGAAATTCTCTCACATTTCAACATCAGAGTCACTTGTCTTACCTATTTCCTATGTGCACTTTTACTCCACAGAAAGACATCTCGGATCTCATGGAACTCTGGGTGGAATTCTGTTACTGTCCTTGCCACCATGTATTATAGTCACTTGCCTGTGAGTTACTCTAAAGCATTTTTTATTTATATATTTTTAAAAAATGTATTGAATTCCTCCACTGTGCCAGATATTGTGTTACTATTAAGGATTCGGATGTGAAATCAACATTGTCCCTGTTTCCAAGGATCATCCCATTAAATAGGGACTATATTTTATTTGTCTCTGAATCTCTAGCACCTTGCACCAGATGATAGAGGCTCAATAAATTTCAGTAAATGAATGACGTATACAATGCTAATTTTCTGAGTATTTCTGATGAACAATGCACTCTGGTGGAAGCAAATATTGTACTATGGTGTCTCGCACATAGTGGGCACCATATGAATATTTGGAAAGATGAATAAGCCATGAAAGCTCCCCTGGATTTTGATGATCTTGCTGGGAATATCTATATATCTATCTATATCTATGTATATTAATGGAAAATAATAATTGCCTTTAAAGTTTTATAGAGACAGTAAATTATAAGTGTCACAGAAGTTTAACATAATAAAAGGTAACCATGGGATGAGGCAGTTAAAGAAGGCTTCAGTAAGGAGGTAATTTCTGAGTTGTGGATTAAAAGATTAGTATGATTGGATTGGGGGAGAAGCATGGAGGTGATATTTATGGATATAGGGAAGGATGTAGGAATCAGTAAGATTCATTTGGAGGTGAGCAAAGTGGAAGCAAAGGTGACAAGCAATGCTTATGGAGCACGTCCCATGGGCCATGCATGATCATGTGCATGTTGCACACTGTTATCTCATGTCTTTACCACAGCCAGGCTGTGAGCTCCATGGAGGAAGGGACCTTTTCTATTTGACTCATCTCCGTATGCTCACACCACGCCCTGTATCTTGCACATAGTAGACATTCATACATATTTCCTAGCGAGGGAATGAATGACCCTACAAAGTATATATTATTGTTCTTATTCTACAAATAGGGAAACCAAATCTCAGAGATGGACATTGACTTTTCCAACGTCCAGGCCAGTAGTTGCCAAAGTGTGGTCCTTGGATCAGCACCATTAGTATCCCTTGGAAACTTGTTAGGAAGGAAAACTCTTCAGACGCACTGAATCAGAAATCCAGGTGGTTCTGACTCACACCAAAGTTTGAGGCCTACCCATCCAGGGTATCAAGTGACGGTGCAAGGTCTGTGTGGCTTAAAATCCTAAACCTTGGTCTACCAATGGCCATGAAATTATTTATGACTACATTTTCCCAAGTTTGTTTTGTGGAACATTTTCTGCTCAATGTTAATAAATACCACTTGACAAGAAAGTTCCATGGCCAAATATGTTTGGGAAACACTGTGTTAAGCAAGGTTAACAAGATTCTTCACTGTAGAGTTTGTCGTAGATTTTGAAGTGCCCTGTCCTGTGCATGTCTGAGATGGGAATACGATTTCCCAGTCTTATTTAAAGAAGAACAATAGTTTTGAGTGTCAACTTTGGTGGTTGACCACCTATCTCAAATTCTGTCTTTATCATTGAGTACTTTTATGGCCTCAAGCAAACTGGCTAACAGCCCTCTTAGTTCTCTAACCTATAAAATGAATACTAATAATTTCTAGTTCATGGGGATTTTGTGGAGATTAAATAAGACAGCACAAGTCAATAATTTTTCATAATGCCTGGTGTATAGTTAGCTTGCAATAGATGTCAGCCATTAAAATTATTCTTAATGTTAATAGTATGAGTAGTTTTAGGAAATACTGCAGATTGGCTTACTCAACAACACTCTCGTCCTCCCCTTTCTAGGCTGCATCCTGCACTGGCTGGAAATCTAAAAACTGCATTTCCTAAATGTCCTTGAATAAGGCGCCATGTGTGACCTAGGTTACGCTAAGCAAACATACTTAAATAAATTTTAGAAGGAAGCAACAGCAATAAGAAGAATTTTCTGGAAAGGGAAAATGGAGAGGTGTTCAATTCTTCTGGAGAAGTTGAAGCAGAAGTTCTGGAGTCCCATCTTTGCGTCGTGGGTTCCCGTTGGCAGGTGGCAGCAGTGAGAGCAGGGATACTACTGAAGTCTCACTGCCCAACATGCAGTTAACAGACCTGTAGCAATGGCCTCAGCCCAGGGCTTGTGAGAAGTGAAGAAACTCAGGCTACACCCTAGACCTGCAGAATCAGAATCTATATTAACCAGATTCCAGGAGATTTGTGTACATATTAAAGTCTGAGAAGCACTGCACTAGAAGAGTGCTATGGGTCATTTTTATGCCATGGCTAGACATCTCCACTGGCTGCATTTTAGCATTGGACATTGGGTTATCTAACACTGTTTCTGTATAACTCCTTCTGTTCAAATTAGCTAGGATGGATACTATTATTTGTAACTGAAAGTTTTGATCCTATAACCACAGAAATCTTTTGGGAGAGGGGCAGGGGACTGAAGTCTGTGACACTTTGGAAAGCATTTTTGTAAAACAGAAGAGAGGGAAAAGCCACACATGTAATATGGGACCAGATTTTGGAGAGAAGTCTAATTTTATTTTCTTGTGTCTGTTGCTCATAAAGCCCAAAGGAGCTTTGCATTAGCAAGCACAAAAATCCTCAACTGACAGCACTGGATTGTGTTTAAAACAATCTGGCAATTTTCGGAGGGGGCGTGGGGCATGGTGGGCACTAATTTGCTTCCATGCACTTTGGATAAACATTTATTTCTCATTACAGAAGCCTTACTTCATATGTGCAAATTGTCTTGGTTAGATATAGCGAGATGTTGAATTCATGTGTTAGAACCTGATTTAAACCAGTTGGCTAAAACACACATCTTGGAATCTTTCTGGTAGAAAATAACAGGTTTGGAGTTTCAGGTGGCCGAGCATTAGCTGCTCTCTCCTAACCTTGCCACCAGGTTACACTGAGAGCTAATCTAAGACCAAATTCTTCCATACTTATAAACATTTCTTAGAAAACAAATACACCATTAGCAAGCTGACAACTAAGAGTTCACACATGTGTTTTCTAAAGTTGATAAAGTTCCAGCTCTTTGTCTTTACAGGTGCTGTGAACACCCTTTTGAATAAAAGATGTCCCCCAAGGTAAACACAACAATAAAGTCAATATCAGCCACCAGAATCCCTCTTAGTCAATGGTTAGGAGAATTTAGGTCTAAAGAAAGGCTTTGGAACCATTATTAAGAGTACAGGCTATAGGCCACTCTGAAATCTGATACCTTGTTATGCCAGAACGGGGCAACTGCAAATGTATTTTAGCCAATTTTAACTCATTTCACCAGTGAGAGACCATTTCTAACAAACATCATGCTAATTAGCCAACTATCAATTTAACCAATTTAGAACACTTATGGCATTTACTTTGCTAAAAATAACAAAGCCTGGGAATTGATTTGAGACATCGCTCTAGTAGCTGCCCCTGGAGTACAGCCTTTTGGATGTAACATCAGCTGATCACCTTTTTAGTACGTATTTTTTCATTAGAGTTTTTGTAGCGGCCCCTTGGTTGCAGCTTTTAACCTAAAGAACACACACGCAATTTCATATTATTCATGGTGGCTGAATTACAAACAGTGTAAAAGCATGGATGTGGGTTTATTTGGTAAAGGTCAGAGTTCTGGATTAACGGAGACTCCAGGGTAGGTGCTGAAGCCTAGAGACAGGAAAAAAAAAATAAAAGGCAGCCCTTGCCTCCAGGAGGACAGAGTCTGTAGAAGACAAACCATGAAAACAACATGGTAGGCATTATGGTAGGTATAGGAGGGCTGGAATGACATGGGTCATTTGTCCCCATCTTGAGATGTCCCCAGGAAAGTGATATCTAAGGTGTATTTTAAGAATGAGCGCAAGATGTCCAGTCCATACAGGGAGACAAAGGTTGGCAGTGGCAATAATGTTTGAATGATGGCCGTGGACTTTAAAATCTACTGGAGTCTTGGTGAGACCAGAAAAGTTATATTCTTTTCCTTCCCTTGTCTCTCCTCCTCTGCTCCATTTATTGGTATAAAGGAATGAAAGGAATTTGTATAGCTAGATACCATGAACTGGAGCTAATTGCTTTTGATTCAGAAAATCAAAGAACCTTAGGATTGTCACTGCTGTGCCGGAGACTCTTAGCTAGGTAGCAATTCTGATTGTTTCTCATCACTGGATGGAGTTTTTCCTTTTTGGGAGGAAGTAGGCAAAGGTTTGCACAGCTTTTTGTTGTCTTTATTTGTTTTCAGTTATTCAAGACACCTATTTTCTCATACCCACAGTTTCGCACAACGCTTTCCTCAGGACGTTCTGTTACTTACCAAGTAACTGGACAAAGTGCTCTAACTTTCTAAACCTCTGACGGGATGATGACATTGATTTTATTTATTATGAGAGATAAATTAAGTGATTTAAAGTGTCTAGTCCAGTGTCTGTCCCATAGTAGGAACTCACTCAATAGATGGCATTCACAATAATATAAATGATATTAATAATAACATTATAAACATTATAATGTTTTTGCTCACTGTGACACTGCACAGGTGAGCAGGAAAGATTCACTTAGGATGCTGGGATTGCCCAAGGCCAGGAGTCACTGAACCATTGTTTTATCCTGGCCCTGAGTTTCTTTATAGTTTTAGAACTGAGCTCACAAAATCACCTTTATGTGGGAGTGGCCCAATTTGGCAGCTGTAGTGAGGATGCTGTTTGGCGCAAGCTCACCCTTCAGTCTCCCTGTTGCTGGCAGCCCTCCCTGCTCCCCATCCTTGACTTCTTCCCTGGCTTCCCCTGCTCAGGCCCGGGGCAGCTCCTTCGAGAGCTTCCACTGCCTACCTCCCTCACTGCCTTTCTGACCTGTAACCCGCCCACAGAGAGCAGCCGAGGACCCCTCCTTTCTCCACCAGTGGAAAGAGCACACACTCCAAAGTTTGAAAAGTCTGGTATTGCTGCGTCCTGGCTATGAATGAACAATGTGGCCGTGGGCAAGTCACTTCACCTCTCTAGGCTTCTATTTCCTCAGTTGCAGGATGGAGATGAAAAGGACAGTTCAAGAATTGTTGAGAAGATCGAGGGAGCTGATGCAGTCAAAGCGTTTTATACAGTGTTGGCGCAGAGTAGATGGCAGGAAATGTGTGGGTGATATTAATTTTTATTGTTTTTATCATCATCATCATTTCTATTATAATAACTTCTCTTGGCTAGATTGAAAAAAGCATATGGGTTTATTCTTTTGAAGTTGTAAGGAGAAAACAGCAATCTAATTTTTGGAGGGTCTTTCGTTAGCTCATTTGTCAGTTTCTCTTGATCCTCAGCGCCACCACGGCAGTCAGAGATCCGAGGTCTCTGCACGCGCATTCCTGAGGAATGGTGTTAGATGTGTGACGCTGAGCACTTGGGCTGGCATAGCTTATTAAATGCATTTTAAAGACAAGAAAACCAAGCCAGTGAGCATACATGTATGTGTAAGACCTAGAACTTGAAAAAGATTGGTCCTTGAAGGCAATTTGGTCTAGGGCTTAGAATATTTTAAAGAGGGAGTTTTAAACTTCAACCCACTTAACCTGTCAGAACCAGTAGCCACAGCAGCAATGACACTGTGAGGTTACTCTTTCCTTCTTTCCTTCCCTCTCAAGGGAGCAGAGGTGAGGAGATAGAGGAGGAGTGGAGGGGGACCAAGTATTCACATAAAGAGGACGGATCTAGGTCCCAGGCCGGAGAGGAGATGAGGAGGAGACTTGGCCATCACTAATTCCTTCCTTCCAACCAACCCCAAAGGCCTGGGAGAAAAGCAATAATAGAAGGTAACCCTGCAAACAGCTGGAACGACATCTGGCTGTGGGAACTACACAGAGCCAGGGAGTAAGCCCAAGGGTGAGGTGGCCCAGAACACCTCGGAAGGAACCAACGTGGAACTTGCCCTAACCACGAACCAAAGAGGAAATGGAGATTTTCCTCTTCCTTGTTTTCCCGCTCACCAGATGGAACATGGTTATGTACGTATTGTTCTGCAGTCACAGTCATTCTAAAGCA
This sequence comes from Lepilemur ruficaudatus, assembly GCA_963574885.1. Lineage (NCBI taxonomy): Eukaryota > Metazoa > Chordata > Mammalia > Primates > Lepilemuridae > Lepilemur > Lepilemur ruficaudatus. Next base: position 50,536 of record CAUYRT010105248.1, on the reverse strand, counting down.
CAGATACAACCAGTTTCACAGGTTGTTGACTTTTCACAGAACTTAGAAATGAAGGGTGGAATGAAGGCGGAACTTACAAGTACATTCACAGATGCCCAAATTGAGATGGTTCCACCAGAAGTCCATTAGCCACTCGTAGCTAGGTTAGGTGCCAAATGATGTGGAAGACAGACTAGATTACTAGACGCTACTGTGTTCCAGCTACATTATCGGGCCCTTTATATATGCTGTTAATAAGACTCATAATGACCACATGTTATTGTTATTCTCATCTGCAGGAATGAGCTGAGATAACTGATGTGCATAGAGGAACACTGCTAGCAAATGGTCCCAACCGTGGTCTGACTACAAAGCCATTGTGTGTGCCCCCTCATCATGCTGCATTTGGAGTCTAACCCTTGGGGACATAAAGTGCTAGTGCATTTGGTGCAACCCTTACCTGGCAGTTGCTTCAGAAAAGGATGCCAGATTTGTTAGTGCGATAGAATCCTTTTCTTCTATGTGTAGCTCCTCTCAATCTCTCTCTCCTCCCATCGTCTTTTCTCTCTCTCCACTTTTAGCCCATGTGAATTTCAAGGAAAACGATATCCGTATGTTTTTGATTCATTTGCACTTAACTCATCAAAATATGATTTTGAGACAGAGTGGATTTGCAGAGAAGTGAATTTTAAAGCCCTTTCTCTCTGGAAAACAGGATGTCTACTCTGGCCAAAATCATAAAAACTTCAAACTTTAAGTGTTAGGGTTCAGCTTAATACATAGAAGTAATGTGATTTGAGGGAGCTGTAATTTCAGACTAACACTTTGCTGCAAGCCAAGTACTTGAGGATATGAGCCCACATTAGTGCTATCAAATGAAAGCTTTTAGGTGCCTAGTTAAGTAGGTGTCTTCTATTACCATCATCATCATAAAAAATATTGACATTATGGGAAAAATAGTGCTCATATTTTAGGATTGGAATGGATGTCAGAAGTCACATCACCCCATACTCTCAGTTCGTAGATGAGTAAACAGAGCCCGAGCAGGGTTTGGGGTTATACGCAAGGTCGCAGAGCTGGACTCAAACTCCTGCTTCCTGGACTCTAAGTTCATTGCTCTTTCTAAACCATTTCCTTGGCTTACTATTAAAAAATACACATGACATTATTTTACTGTTACTAAAAATTTCTCTAAAATACACACCATCTTTGAATCAGGTGCTGCAGTAAAAATGAAAAACAGAATCCTGTCTCTAGAGTAAAAAAAAAAAAATCCCAGTTTGTATGTCATCATGAAAAATGACCCCTAATTTACTTAAGAAAATGACTTTTGAACCTCACCCACAGTGGAGTACATTATAGATGGTAATAAATGTTTCTTTACACATAAAAAGTAGGAAATTAGTACATAAAAATAACTAATTTGTGCCAGGCACCTTATATATGTTTCAATAATAATAACAGCAATAGCTATATTAATAACTAATAATGCAAAGGTAATGTGCTTATTATTTTTGAGGAATGGTTTGGTAGTCAGAGTCAGAAATGACTGTGTAATAATTGTGTAACCTATGTATAAATATCTTGAAACTGGGATTAATAGCAATACTCACCTTAAAGGTGTTGAGAGGGTTAAAGAATGCACGTAGACAAGTGCTTCTAATGTGCAAGGCAGGGAATACTGATTTTTATGATGTTGAGATGTCTTGCTGAGCAATTTACATCAACCATTTATCTTGGTCTTTACAACAACACTATCAAACAGATATTATTATCCTCATTTTTCAAATGAAGAAACTATGATTTAAAGAGATTAATAAGGGACAGAACAGAGGCTCCAACTGAAAACTGATTTCATAGCATCTACCTTTAACCACACTACCGTATTTTTTATTAATATATCACATAATTTCATGTAGATGTCACAATTCCCTTGTGATATAGGTACTATTATTTCTAACTTACAGGTGAAAAAACGGCAGCTTAAATTTGGAGTTTAATATCTTAACCAAGCTCTCAAAATCATTAAGCAGCAAAGTGAAAATCGGCATTCGATTTTCAGATTCCAAGTTCTGTGATCACTCCATTGCATCCTGCTGCCTCTTAAGGAGAGTCTGATCAAAACTTGGAGTCCTGGAAAGGCTGATACAAAAGCATGTATATGCACACACACATATATATGTATTTTTTGCATATATATTGTCATTCTAGGCATTGGTTAAAGATTAGGAACTGGGTCTCACACTGGAGAGCATGAGACCATATCTGCTGGTCTCAGGTATTCCTGACCTCCTGCTGAGCCATCTGCAGCTACGAATGGCTAACATATCCTCCGACTTGAACCACAAGGCTTTTAGAGTTCCAGCAATTTATCTAAATTTTATCTTCCCAAGCAAATTAGAGTGGCTTCTGTATTCTAGCTGCTTGTCTAGACCAAGTCTTATGGGAAGACTCTTTCCCGTGGCCCCAACAAGTGTGGCAGCTCATGACACGTGAGCTGGTCTGACTATGATTCTTTCACTTTTAGACATTGCAAAAACACTGTCTTATCTTTACTATCACTTTCATCCTTGCTATGTAGATTCGTTGTTACTAGGCATTGGAAAAGAAAAGGAAAATGTTGTCGTTTTGCTCCATACTTTAATTAAATGAGTATTTACAGAGTGTTTGCTCTGTGTCAGGCCCCTGCTAAGTACTAGGGATGCTGAGATAAATCAATGCAAGTATTTTTATCTTCTTCCATCCCTGTTTCAATTTGAGTTCAGTCAGAAAAACAGAACTACCCAGGAAGTTTAAGGGAGAGAATTTAGCATGAGAAACTGGTGACAAACTTGGAGGGACTGAGAGGGAAAATGGGCACAGCGAGGCGACCTAGAGATTAGGAACCTAGAAAACACAAAGTTGCTTCCATACCTAGGGCTCTCGAGACCAAAGGAAATGACGGTGTTTCCAGAACGCAGGAAAGAAGAGCACCAAACAGGAACCGGGAATGCAGCGAGGGGCTGCCACGGGGCGCTGTGACAATAGAGAGTAAACCCTGTTGGAGACACCCTCTAGATCAGAAAAAGAGGAGTAGAAATAGGCTGATATCTTCTCTCCTTCCACCCTCCAACCTTCTGGCAGCGCCTCCCACTTCCAGCTGACCCAGAAAACAACAGGCACAGGTGCCTGGGAACTAGACCTCACAGAGGGAGCTCCCTGCACTGCAAGGCCCAGTGGCATTAGGAGTGACAGTGTGATCCCCAACTTCTCCATTTTCTTTTCTCCATCCCTGCCACCTTCTATCCACCTGCCTTCAAAATCATGAGACATCAAAACAGCATGACACAGTAAACAAGCTGGTCCTCCTTTAGCCTCAAACCATTCAGTTGCTTTCAGAATCAAATCCATGTGCACACAGCCCTCTTTGATCTGGAGCCCTCCTTTTGCTCCTATCTCGTCTTCCACCCATTTCCTAATACCAGCAGCACCTCCCAGGAAACCAAGGCACATATTAATACGGCCCTCCTCTTCTGCCTCCTTTCCTGCGGCCAGCTTGTTCTCTGTCTTTTGGATTTTCCTCTCTTCACACAAGGTCAGTTTATTCAATAGACTTTTCCTCGGGTACTGCCATGTGTCAGGAACTGTGAGAAAAACAGAAGACAGACATGACCCTTGCTGCCAGAGGGATTCTGGTCTCTTCTTCCCTCATGGAGCCATAGATCTGGGTGAGACAGGACGCGAGTGCAGAGCAGACAGAGCAGGAAGAGACAAAGGGAACCCAACTCGAATCTTGAGGGTGTTTCACAGACTAAACTAGGGAATTACGTTCAACGATCAGTTTCAAGAGGTAAGCACAGATCAGAAAGTAAAGATAAAACTAGTGGCAAGAAGTCAGTCATCACTACGTGGGACTGAAGCAAGGGAGTTGAAGACACTTACGATAATAAGTAGGCTGGAACGAGTTTGGGCTCATCTTAACTCACCCAGCTACGTGATGGGTTGGTCTAATTTAAAGGTACAGCATTGGCCTCACCACTCACGTGGTGGCAGAGATGTCTGAGCATGCATATTCCTTTAGGCTAGAGGTCAGCCAATTTTTTCTTAAAGGGTCAGATAATAAATATTTTAGGCTTTGCTGGAAAAATAATCTCTGCAACTACTCAACTCTGCCATTGTGGTACAAAAGTAGCCACAGACACACACTGTGTAAACAAATGGGTACGGCTGGGTTCCATTAAAGTTATATTTAGAAACACAAGTATTGGCCTATAGGCCAACTTCTGCTAAGCCATCAGACCTGTCTCCTTGCCTCAGAGCTAGCACCATACAGCTGAGCCCCTGGAACCCTTTATCATCCTCAGACTCAATTCCAAGGCCTTGCCTTCATTCATTTTGCCCAAGCTTCCCAACCTGTTCCTGATCTTCACTCCTCACCTCACAATCATTGATTGGTAATTGATTGATTGGTGTTAATGGTTTTACTTCATTTTTTGGAACTCATTATTATTCAACACTGCCTCTTCATAGTCAGTATTCTTCCTCCTATTTTGGAAATTCCTTCTCCCATTAGCTCCAGCTACATTTAGTGCACTTGCACTAAGCATCGAGAATTAAACTCTAGTTTAATGCTTTATGTATATTTAATCTATATTAGCTAATTTGATGTTTACATTAACTCTGTGAGATAGCTATTACTACTTTAATTCAACAAATGATGAACTTGAAGTTGACAGGTTAAATACTTTATCCAATGAGACAGCCAGTGGATGGCATAGCTGGAATTTTAAACCATGTGTATTTAAATACAAAGAACATTTTTTTCTTTCCTTATACCATTAAATTGCATCTTAATTTTTTATGGGAGCACAAAACTTGGCAATGGGATTCACGTGATTCCTCATTAAAAGTCAGTAGAGGTGTATGGAGAGAAACAAGTTGGTGTAAATAACACAGCAATAAGCTGGGAGTCAAGTGACCCAGGCTTGGTCCTACACAAGTCACGACCTGGCTGCATGATCTTGGCTTCACCAGGACTCCTCTTTGAGTCCCTGGGTCCTTTGCAAGTTCTCCTTTCTTGCCTTTTATTGGAATTATGCGTTGGCTTTAACCCTCATATTTTCTGAGACTGTATTTAGAAATTTTAGAAAACTATTCTTTTAATGGTTATCCTTAAGATTTTAACATATGTGCCAAATTTCAAATTTTCTAATGAAGTCTAAAGTTAATCAGTGTCTGCCTCCTGCCCTCAAAAGAGATGTGGACATGAGCATGTTTTAAAATATCTCCGACAATGCTCTTCCCTAACCACCATGCTATTGTCTAATTTTATAGTTTAAAACACTCATATAAATATTGTTCTTGTCTTTATATTATATTTAATACTTATTTAGATTTGCTAGTTTGCCAATTTTAATTTTTCTCACACTTACTTTTTTCATCTACTCCTATCTAATAGATTTGCTTTTTCTCTTTCAGCAAAGCTCCACCCAGTAAAGTGGATGTGAAGTGGTATCTTGGGATCACTTGGTTCTTTTTTATATGTCTACTTTTTTAAAAATCTCCTTTTTTGTTGTTGTTGTCATTCTTTCCTTTAATTCTTTGAACACATGAAGCATGTTTGCATTAAAATTCTTTTCTGATCACTGTATTCACTCTAGTTCCTCCTATGTAAATTTTCCCATTTGGGAGGATTTGTGATCCTTCTTACATGCATTGACTTGTATCTATGTTTTGGAATTTTTCTCTGCAAGCTCACCTTCTGTAGGTTTTTTCCTCCTATGTCCACACTGGGGTGTCTACTTTCTACCTGGATTGTCCCCTCAGTATCATCCCTGCCCATTCTACATTCTCCACGGCATCTAGGAGTGAAGCATGAACATTGCATTTCCTAGAGTCCTTTGAGTAGTTTTGGCAACAGGAAGCACTCACATGAGATTCAGAAAGTGGAAAAGAAGAAGAAGCTGTGACTCTCCAGCCGTAACTGCTGTGGGAAGATGCAAGAGCATCCATAGACAGAAAAGGTGGGGTTTTTCCAGTGCCTTCCCGGTAGCCTTCTGAGCAGTGGTCAAGCAAACATTTTCTGTAAGGACTGGATAATAAGTATTTTAGTCTTTCTAGGCCATATAAGGTCTCTGTTACATATTCATCTTCTTCTTTTTTACTCCCTGTATAAGTATAAAAAAAATTCCCAGGTGGTCAGCAGTATGGTGACAGACGTGGGCCCACAGGGCGTAGCCTGCTGATGCCTGTGCTAGTTTCACCTGCTTCACACTTCAGGCAGCTGAACTGCCTGGTGGCAGTCTGCGTGCTGTCTCTGCACTTCCAAAGCTCCTGGAAGCCAGCAGTGGTCTTTCAGATCTTGTCCCTCAAGTTCTTCCAAAGGCTGTGTAGAATTCTGAATTTTGCAAAGTAGCATCTTGTTTCCTGTTCAAAGTCTACAAGGTGCTCTAACGGTTGTTCTTGACCAGCCACTACAGAGTTAGTTCCCTCTAAATTAATTTCCATGTTAGTTTCTAGATTTTTGATTTTCCACATTGATAATAAGTTTGTCTGGTAAGGCATAAATTTAGAATTCCCATTTCGTGCTGTGTTTCCACCCTCAGCCAGGGTGGATAGGTTTACTTTTGGCGATGTCCTGGTGCTGCTTGTTGGAGATTTTCAGATGCTCTTTCAAAGATGGAAAGCTTTTTCCAACTTCTAGGTCCCTGCAGGGATATTGGCTTCAGCTCCCTGTAGTGATCTGAGTCTCAGGACCCAATCCCTCCCCAACATGAGCATTGAAACTTTTGTTCCAGGAGCTGGAGTTTGTGTTGGGCCTAACACTATCAAGAGCGATTCAGATTCAGTGTCCACTTATCACTGGAGTTCCCTCTAAGTTTCTGGCATAGGGGACTTCCCTTCCTTGCTTTGTAGTTATGCATTTTTTAAAATATTTTTTCCAGAATTTCTATGAGTTTGAACTGTGGAGGGAGTAATTTTAACATGTTCTTAATCTACCCTCTTGACCTGGAAGTCTAGTGCTCACATCTGTGGAGTAAGAGGGTTGTGTTTAATGATTCCCAGAGTCCTTTCAAGCACTCTGCTGTTCTACATTGCTACATCTAGGCACTGTATTTATATACAAATATTGCTGCCAACACTCAGACACATGTGCTGGCCCAGTGGTTATTTATCAGTGAAGGAGGACCATTAGTGGGAAGTTAAACCAGCACACATTTAATATTTGGTAACAGAAAGGGAAAAAAATGTGGCCAATGTGTTGCATGCAATGATTAAATTCATCTTGCTAACCAATGCTATTGAATCCAAAACCCACTTCCCATCATCTTTTGTTTACAAAGGCACCATTTATTTTAAGAAGGCAAAGAAGTATTAAAGAGCACAAAGTAAGCCGTACCTGATACCTGGATTCCACATTTCCCAGATGTAGCAGCCCATAAGGAGGTAGATTAGAGGGTATCTGTAGCAAAGGTGCTCAGTCTTCACATACTTATTCTCTTCTCAGTTGGAGAGTTGATCCTTTAATTCATTTATTTATTCACCGTGTATTAACTGCATGCCCACCAACTGCCAGGCATTGGACAAGGTGCTAGGAACACCAGAGCACATATGAAAGTCACAACCCCACTTTGCATGGATCATATGGTCTACAGGGGAAGACAGATATGGACGATGTGTTGCAAGGTTGTTGAGTGAGTCAAAAGTTAAGTAAAGGGTGCCAGGTGACTGTTACTAAAGGGAAGCTCAACTGATTTAGAAGGTTCCCAAAGGTGGACTTGGACAAGTGAAGTTCAGAGTGAAACCTGAATTCTGAGTGCTAGCCAGGAAAATATGTCTCTAAGCACATGGAAAAGCTGGGGGGAGGGGCGGACACAACCTAGACAGCAAGGGGGAAAGTGGGCCCTGAAAGGGAACCAGAAGATACCAGCTTTCAGTATGTTTTATTGCTATGGTTTGACTGTGTCCCCCAAATTTCATGTGTTGGAAACTTAATCCCTAAATTATTATGTTGATGATATTTGGAGGTGGGGCCTTCGGGAGGTAACTAGGATTAAATAGGGCCATCAGGGTGGGGACTCCATGATGGAACTGGTGGCTTTATAAGAACAGGAGGAGAAACCCAAACTGACACACTCTTGCCCTTGCACCATATGATGCCACCATCATGTTAAGACAGCAAAAGGCCCTTGCCAGATGCTGGTGCCATGCTCTTGGACTTCCCAGTCTCCAGAAACTGAGCTACATAAACCTCTATTCTTTATAAATTACCCAGTCTGTTGTATTCAGTTATAGCAACAGAAAATAGACTAAGACAGTCATGAACACGGACTTTTGGCTTTGTCCCAAAGGCAATAGGAAGTCATCAATGTCATCAATGAATTGTAACTAAAGAAGTGGTACTTGTAGATAAAAGGTCACTCTAGCTCCAGTGCTAAGAGTGGAGATAGGGAAGGGTAAACTAGAAGGCTCCCCCCCCTCCCCAGGGTAAGGGGATTCCAGTAGCAAATGGTTAAGTCATTATTGAAAATAGTGGAAGTGGGAAGGGAAAGAACTAGGTAGATTTTTTAAGAGGGAGCATGCATAGAACATGGAGCTTGATCAACTAGGGGGTTTGAAAGAGAGGAAAGACTGCCAGTTTCAGGTTTGTGCCACTGCATTGATAGTGGTTCTGTCTACTGGGAAAGGGACACTGCAGAGAGAGAGAGAGGAGGGTGAAGGGAGATGGGAGGGGAGAAGGAATTGCAAAGACCTGGTTTTAAATGAAGGTTCTGCCACGTCCCTGCTATATGCATATCAACAAATTACTTAAAATGTCTGAGCTTTAATTCCTTCATCTATGAAATGAAGATAATATCAGCTTTCAATTTGGTGGTGATACTCAATGAGGATTAAATGTACAATGACTGTCACAGAGAAGGGGTTCAATAAATGAGATTTCTCACCTGTCCTCTGCCTAGTCAGTCTTACCTGTCAAATCACTGGTTGAGCCAGTGTTTTTGAATGATCAGAATTCAAGCCTGAGGATCAGAAGACTAGAGCAGTGCTTAGCAGTAAGTTGCTGTGTGGCCCTGGGGTAGTGACTGCCCCTCTCTGTGTCTCTGAGTCTTCTTCTATATGGCAAGGGAATCTGTCTGGGTGATTCAATGAGTCACTGATGCTACAGTCAGATATCTACAGGTCCCGCAGTGGCTCCCAATGCCACAGTAACACTCTGGAGAAATATCTTGTGGGCACATGATTGTGAGGAACAGGAAAGGCACAGAGAACTCTCCCATCTCAGCTTCAGTGGGGACAACATGAGTCATCTTTTCAGCCAGAAGCTTTTCTCACCGACAGTAGTGACGTGCCAATTGCCTTGATGGAATCACACTGCACTCTCCTCGTTAGATCTTAATGGTGAAAGATATGTATATTGGTTTCTTAAAACTGACAGCTTTGTGGAATGGGAAGAAAGTGCCTGGGAGAAAAACAGACACGAAAATGGAAAATGCCACAAAGCTATATTTTCAGGACAGTACAGAGAACCAAGAATCTGTTTTTCATTACAGACGAGAATGTTTTCCTAGGTGGTGTAGGCAGACTTAAGTGTAGTATCCTCGAATAAGGGGATTGATGTCTCCTTTGTACACTGTCCTGGTCAGACCGCAAGCTAGGAATCACGTCTGAGAGCCGTCGTGTGTAAAACCTCAGGCTCTAGAATCAGACAGTCGTGAGTTGAAAATATGACACGATTGTTTTCTAGCTGCGTAACTCTGGAAAAGTGATTTAATCTAAGCCTCAGTTTCATCATCTTAAAATAGAGATAATAATCATAGCACCCTCCCATAGGTTTCTTGTAAGGATTAAATATGAGAATGTGAGTAAAGGAATTAACACACAAGTGTTAAAGTGTCTGGCAGGAAGTGCTGCTGCTGAGGGTGACTGAGCTTTGGGCGGCAAAGGATTCAAGACCTTGTCCCTTGTGGAATCATTCCAGTAACTGCAGGTACTTGGCTGAGGGAAGAGAACTTTCAGAGCTCATGATCAGAGGCTTGAAAAGGCCAAAGAGCTACATGCGGGAAGAACGCAGACTTGCGGATGGGGTTCAACTCCTGATGGAGAGTTGGATTGCATGGCTTTGAATGTCCCTTTTGATTCTGAGATTCTGGGATTCACTGGAAAGTCTAGAAATAAGTTGCTCTCTTTTCTCTTCCATTTAGTCAATGTTAGAACCCGTGCTATTCTCATGAGGCATATGAGGATAAGGAAACAAATGAAATATAATCTTGGCCCTCAAGGAGCCCAGTCTTATCTGATATCCACAAAAGCACCAGGCAGAGGGTCATTCATGACAGTGGGTTTCTATTTTCGAATCCACTTTCCAGCATTAATGTTTTGTGCAAGTCATTTATCTTCCCTAGACCTTAGTTTCCCCCTCTATAAAATGGGTCTTGCATTAGTCCTAAAAATTTCGTTATTTTGAGAGCCAAATGAAGTAATAAATGTGAGAAACACATTGAAATTTGGCATTACAAGAGAAGATTAGGTACAAACTGAGACTTCTCTTGATTACTACTGAGACATAAAGATGAGAACAAAGGGCTTTTGAATATTCCACATTGACATTTGAAGGTGGAGAAGTGCCAAATTTGGGAGCCAGCAACCTCCTAAGAGGTCTTGTTGGGGACACCATCACCTCCTTCCCAATTTCAGAGTAGAGGATTTGCTGGGAGGAAAAAGGGGTGTCGCACTTCAGGGAAGGGCTAGCCTCTCTCTTCACCTCACCTCAGTGTTTCTCCTTCCTGAAGGACAGGGAAAAAGGGTGAAGAAAAGTGCTTATAAAAACTGGAGATAGTCTGTGTCCCTCCACTAAGCGGGGGAGCACTCCTTCCAGAGGTGCCTGTGCACTGAGTAAGCCCAATGTTGTCAGGGTGTGGAGAAAGGCAGGAGACAGAAAGTGGAGCAGAACACCAACCAGCAAGGACATGTGACCTTCCTTGCATCAGAGAGTGGCTGCACCTAAGCTTTTGTTGCACCCCAAAGCGGGTTACCCCTGCCCCAGAAGCAAGGGACTATGGCTGGGAAACCCTTGGTGGAGCACTGATGGGAAGAGAAGTGGTCAAATACAAACCAGTAATTTCCAGTCGGGACGCTTATGGAGAAGGCACCAGAAGAGCCCTTTGAAGAACCAAGAAAAACACCCCCATGAAAAAGCCACAACTTAGAAGTGTTCTTTGCCCATTAAGAGGGAACCAGTGGCCAGCCAGTGTCAGAGAAGCACCAGAGTCCAGCCAAGAGGAACAGCAACCTTTCCTGGAAGAGTCACGAATGAGGGGACAATGTGTTTCCTTCTCCCTCCAGCCCCCTGCCAATGTCTGGCTGCCCAGAGGAAAGGAGTGCAAGGGAAAGCTCACGAGAGCTGGACTTTGGTGAGGGACATATCCTTTCCGTTGAAACCAGCAGGCAGGGAGTTGGAGGAGTAAATATACTCCCCCCAAATCCCGCGAATGCCTCCCATTGGCAGGAATCAGGAATAAGGACACTTACGTTGTCTACTCAGCTCAGCCTAATGGGGCGGAGCAGGAAAGAAAGGAGCGTGGGTCTGCGGGGGCAAGTGGAGAACAGCCCACCTGGCCCTCAACTGTTCCCTTTAGCCATCCATTCTGCCTTGATCGAGGTGAATAGAAAACTGTCATTCCGACACCGTGCTGATCACACTCCAACTCTTGGTAATTACCGTTTAGCTGCCTTTGGAAAGCGGGGAGACATTCTCCAGGAGTCAGTGGGAGGGAGGCAAGTCGAAGTACCAACTGCCTTCACCCCTCACCCAGAGGGTGTAGAATTAGTATTTCTGCTGTTCTCTGTCACAGTGGGCTGTGATTCAGTGAGGACCCCAGACAGCCTTTTTCCAACTCTCGAAAACCACTTTGGGGAGTTTTTTGGTCCCCCTTTGTATGGCTGGGTTTGGCTTAGGGATTGGGAGATATTCCAAATAGAGACAATCCTTGTGTTCTCTCCTCTATCCCCTAACGCCCTGCCTCTGGCAGAATTCCTGGATTTTCCCGAGGTCATACAGCACCTAAAGAACTGAGAATTAAGAATTGGATAAAATAGGTACTGAACAAATGTTTGTTGAATAGCAGAACAGAAAGCAGCAAAGCTAGGTGTGTCTGAGTCCAAAGTTGCTCACCTTTTTTCCCTACAGGATATTACATGTGAGGTAATTTCCTGTGAGCTCCACCTGAGGCCATCAGAGAAGCTCCCTGCATGACAGCAGAGCGTTCTAGACTGGGTGCCAGGTCAGACCAGCCTGGGCCAGCAAGGTGTCCATAAGGTGGTTTGTACAAGCAGGTTTGTATAAGAAGATCCAAACAGGGTGTGGCTCTGCACCTGGGAGATTCCGAGGAGCTCTGAAGGTGCTGGTGCTCTTTGATTTACACGTGTGGCATTCCCACAAGCCATGGTAGGCCCTTCACAGATGCAGACTCTCAGAATTCCACCCAGAACCCTGCAACGTAACCGATCAGACCTATCGTTACTTGACAGGTGAGGAAATGGAGACTCAGAGAGCCAGAATGACGTGTGTAATCAGCGTCAGAGCCGAAATTCCGATTCAGGTTCATCTGATTCGAAAGCCCATTCTCTTTACACCACACTACCTTATGCTGTGGGTTACCAAAGCAACCCCACCCCTCAGCTGGAATTTCCTAAGCCTTCAAGATAACTCTAGATAGTCCTAACTTACTCGTTTCCCTAATGCACGTTTCTAATTATTGTTGTTGCTGCTGCTGCTGTTCTTGTGTCTAAAAGGAGGGTTCATTCACTTAAGGACCTGAATCTGTCTCAGAATGGAACCTGGGGCTCTTCTGGATGCTGTGGGTTTCACCATTGGAACTGATGATTTTGATACAATAGAAGACCCCCCTTCTACTGTGGGTACAGAACTGCCATCCTCTAGACCGCTAGGCTGGAAGCACAGCAGATTCTCTCTGCCTCCCCCACCACACAACTTGTACCTTTTAGGTCAGCAGACTCCCAGCTGCCAGTTCTGCATCTTTTCTTTTCTGGAACCACAGAAGATGGCATTGTCCAGTGTGCCAGGGAGGAAGGACCAAGGGAATAAGCTGCAGCTCCCCGCTGAGGTAGCTGACTTAATAACATTCCCTTTATTGACTGTCTTTCTCCCTCTGCTTCTCTTCTGCTTATCTACTGTTGTTGTCTGCATGACCCATGACTCAAATAATCCATTTGTACTCGAATCTTCTGATGGCGTCATCATAGCTCACTGCAACCTCCAACTCCTGGGCTCCAGCTATCCTCCTGCCTCAGCCTCTGGAGTAGCTGAGACTACAGGCATGCATCACCATGCCTGCCTAATTTTTGTATTTCTTTTAGAGACAGGGTCTCTTGATTTTAATAAAACCAGATACATTTGGGATTTTATCTCCTAAGGATGTCTTCCAGCATCTTCAGAAAATCCCCTACACATAACAAGAGACAGTGAAATATTAGAGCAGGAGCCATAGACTGGTGTTAGCAACAACAAAATGCTTAGGCTAGTGCTGAACTCCTGAGCTCAGGTGATCCTCCCACCTCAGCCTCCCAGAGTGCTAGGATTACAGGCATGGGCCACCGACCCTGGCCTGTACTCGAATCTTTATCTCAGCGTCTGCTTCAGGGAGAGCCAAAACTAAGAGTAAGTGTCATGGTTTTGTGTTTGACACTTGTTCTATGAGGACATGTCTAAACTTCACTAAGGGTAAGCCAATTGCTGTGGTTCCAGGGTTGAATCCATATAGCATGGAAAACAAAAAGAACAATGTAGCTGTTCTGTAATTTTTTGCCCAGAGAATTTGCAAAACTATGTGGGCTAGGTTCTTTACCAAGACACAACAGTGTGGGCTAGGTTCTTTTGACCATGCAATCTCTGGCTCTTCTTGATTGCACAATCTGGCTTTGCAGACATTTCTTCACATTCATTCAGAATGCTCTTGCCTGCTCTCCTGTTCTTATGCCACTAATGCCTTCCTAAATACCCCCACTTGGTTTTGAAAAATCCAGCCTCCTAATCCTTAAAGCCATTTTGTTGTTGCAAACACCAGTCCATGGCTCCTACTCTAATACTTCACTTTCTCTTGTTATATGTGTAGGGGATTTTCAGATGATGCTGGAAGACGTCCTGGGAAGATAAAATCCCAGAAGTATCTGGTTTCTATTAAAATCAAGCCTGTAGGATTAGAAGTTTCTTAATGCACAATTATGAAATGCACAGCACCAGATGTATTCACCCATATCTTCTTTCATATTCCTTTTTTTTCTATTATTGCTCAGCTCAATGTTTCCATGGGGAAGAAAAACTTCTGAATCTTAAAGGGAATTGTCAGTTGACATTCCTAAAGTACACTCATGATACCATACCTTATGTCCACACCTCTTTGGAGTCTCCATCCTATCCTAGAATCCAATGCTACATAACCTCATTAACTGCAAAGAGCATGGGCAAAGTTAAAAGGAACCCTGCCTGGCAGATGAAACATGGTAGCTGTAAGACATGGTGACAGCTAATATGTCCATTCATGCTGCTGGGATGTTTCATAGGTCACTAAAGTTGACAAACTAGCAATCCAGATACTGGGAATCCACCTAGGGATTATTTAAAAGTCCAGGCTAGCAGATGACATCACAGGGTTGCATATGCTGGGAGGACTCTAGAGTTAGAGGTTGGGCTTGAGTCCTGGCAGCAGCTGGATAAAATAGTGGTTCTTCATTTGCATCCGCAAAAGTAGAAACGAGGTCCATGAATGTTTTACAGTATTATAGAAGTTATAGAAAGAGAATTACTGCATAACCATCCAGGCATTATGGCAGTGTCCTTATCTTTGTTTTGGAAATATGGCAGCTTTTCGTGCTCATGTACTTAGGAGAAACATTGGATAACATTTACATAACTTTTACTAGGAAAAAGCCATGATAATGTAATGATAAACATAAATGAGGTTTACATATTATTTATTCCTCCTTGTATCTCCCACTAGATATATGTTTCCGAAGGCCAAGTTTCTATCTTAACCACACATTATTCTCAATATTCAGCACAGGAACTGTTATATAGCAGATACTGACTAAATGGAGTGTTTGTCGAATGAATGTTGAATAATAAACCGTCTGTGACCTAAGCACTCTAACACAATATTCCAGTATGCAAACATTTGTTAAATGGCTGAATTAAGTAAATAAAATATTGCAAAACCCAGGGACTTGTTTAGTAAATAATTTAAAATTGATTTTTATGCATGTTCTTAGGCTACATAAGCAGGAGTGGAACTAACAGGGAAGGAAAGGAAGTGGAGTTTCAAAGTGAGGAAGAATCTGCCAGAGCACAGCACAATCATAGCTACTAAACAGCACAACACAGGGGGGACACTCTTCTTTTTCTCCCAGCTCCCCAATACTGCTTCCCACTATTATTGATTTAAAATACATCACAGAGCAGCCACAAAATGGAAAGAGATAATCACAGATAGTCCTTATTTTGCAAGTATGGAAACAGAGATATTAAGCAAGCTGGCTCTTACTGCTCTGTAAGGCTGAGAACTTGGAATAAATGTCATTATTTATAATTCCTCTTCCAGACCACCTAGTTTCTCATTCATGTATTGTATTTCCCTAAAGGGTACACACTTGAGAATACTTTCCAAGGAGCTAGCTCCAAGAACATTACTAACATTAATGTAAACTTCATCGTGTGACCTAGGAATGAAAAGGACAATGTGAGAAAATTAATTTCTGGAAGGAGGAGGTAATAAGGGGTAGTTGAAAGAGACAGGAGACCAGGCTTTATTCCCAGCTCTGGGACTAACTAACTGTGTGGTCTTATAGATAAATTGTAAAACTTTTCCAGACCTCAGTTTCCCCATCTGAAAAATAAGTGGGTTGGGGAAGTTATTCTCTGTGGTAAGATATTGTGTATCTCTCTGAGATTCTCCAAGTAAATTAGGACACATACAAATATGAGGTCTTGGAAATACTATCCAAGAACCATCAAGAGAGAAGGTAAGCCAAGTTCATAAGGCGATTTAATCCTTAGCAGCAAGACCCAGCCAATAGCCAGACAGGCTGTGATTCCCTTTGCTATGTTTTCCTACTTTTGTGCCAACCCCAAAATGCTAAGTCATTGCTTTTGCTAGAAGGATATTTTCTTACTGCATTTTGAGGATTTAAACAAATATTTTCATTTTGAGGAAAGCTTTGAGAATGTTTTTAAATTGAAGGTTAGGCTTTCAAGACAAAAGGAGCCTCCAGACTGCAAAATGGAGCTCCCAGGTTTGGATAGACGCCGCACTTGGAGGAGCAAGACGGGCATCTGCTGGGCTAAACTTTGTTTGACACAGCCCTTTCTTTGCACGGAAACTGAAATGGCTCTCAGCAAAGCCTGTGGGCGCTGTGGTTACCATGGCAGTTCTCTGGAGAGGGGCAGACACTGACAAAGCATTTAGCTTCAGCCTCATGACTGGTGACAATCTGAGGCCAAGCAGTTGGCCACCTACGTGGAAAACTATGAGCCCTGCTTCCTCCCTCGCCCTCCTTTTGCAGAGGTGCCTGCCTGAAATTCCATTTCTGGGTCCTTATCCCTTTCCTATAAGCATGCAGTTTTTTTTTCAATTGCAGGGAGAGGACAGCTTGCAAAAACACCAGGTCCACAAATTAAAACATTGCTTGCTGATCACCTTAGGAACCAACCTGCAAGAACTAGGCTTCTATGACTCCTCTCTTTATTATGATTTTTAGGCACTGCTGAATTCTTTATTTTTATTGATTCCAGTTATTAGATGGGAAAAAATTAAAGCTCTAAGGTGGTAAATAATTAGGTTTTTCTCACATGGCTGGGTGAAAAGTGTCACATTTCAAATAGCTCTGCATAAAACTGTGTTCCAAAAGTGGTTACTCATCTAGTTTTCAATTCACCATTTAGGTGGCATTTCATCAGGAATAGAGAAAGTAACCTTCATAGTAATGTGTATCCACTCTTAAAACTTATATCAAAAATTATCTCTTCTAAAAAGTCTTCCCTGAATTCCCAGATTGGAGAATTTTCCTCTGGCCTGTGTTCCCACAGCAGCCCGAACTCTGCTTTGTCACTTGCCAACACGTATTAAAAATGTGCTTTTTTCTCTCCAGTTGAGAAAGAATACCTGTGCCTCATTCAAGTTTGTACTTCTCAATTCCTTAGAGATTTTGCTCAAATGCCACCTTCCCAATGAAACCACCTTATTTAACATTTCAAACTATCCTCTACCCTTTACTTTGTTTTTTTTTTTAACAGCACATTTACTTTCTTTTTTTCCCTTTAATATCTTTTTTAAATTATTTCAAAATATTATAGGGGTAAAAATATTTTTGTTTACATGGGTAGCTTTTGTAATGCTTGAGTCAGTGTTATAAATGTGCCCATCACCCAGATAGTGTTCATTGTATTACACTTGTTAGGTAGATTTTTGCTCATCCCTTCCTCCCTTCTCCCTCCTGCTTAATCTCCACTGAGATTTACGTCCCTCTGTGTGTATGTGTGTTCATTGCGTAGTTTTAATTTAATAGTGAATGCATATGGTGTTTCTTTTTACATTCTTTAGATACTCACTTAAGACAATGGTCTCCAGTTCCATAAAAATTGTTGCAAAAGGCATTAATTCATTATTTTTTGTAGCTGAGTAGTATTCCCTGGTATACATATACCGTATTTTGTTAATCCACTCACGAATTGATGGGCAGGGATAAATAAATTCAGCAAAGTCTCAGGTTACAAAATCAATGTACACAAATCAGTAGCATTCCTATACACCAATAACAATCAAGCTGAGAGTCAAATCAAAGACTCAATACTGTTCACAATAGCTACAAATAAAATAAAATACCTAGTAATATACTTAACCAAGGAGATGAAAGATCTCTACAAGGAGAACTACAAAACAGTGAGGAAAGAGATCACAGGTGACACAAACAAATGGAAAAAAATATCATGCTCATGGATTGGTAGAATAAACTTTGTTAAAATTTCCATACTACCTACAGTGATTTACAGATTCAGTATAATCCCCATCAAAATAAGAATGTCATATTTCACAGATCTAGAAAAAATAATTCTATGCTTTGTTTAAAACCAGAAAAGAGCCTGAGTAGCCAAAGCAATCTTAAGCAAAAAGAACACATTACCAGACTTTAAACTATACTATAAGTCTATAGTAACCAAACAGATGGCATTGGTACAGAAATAGAGATATCGAGCAATGGAACCAGAACAGAGAACCCAGATATAAAACCATCCACATAGAGCCAACTGATTTTTGACAAAGCAGGCAATAATATACACTGGGGAAAGGAAGGCCTATTCAATAAATGGTGCTGGAAAAATTAAATAGCCACATGCAGAAGAGTGAAACAGGGCCCCTGTCTCTCACCACTCACAAAAATTAATTAAAGATGGATAAAAGACTTAAATGTAAGGCATGCAATCATAGAATTCTAGAAGAAAATATAGGCAAAACTCTTCTAGATAATGGCCTGGGCAAAGAATTTATGAAAAAGACCCCAGTGGCAATCGTAGCAACAACAAAAACAAACAAATGGGACTTGATTAAATTAAAGAGATTCTTCACTGCTAAGGAAATAATCAACAAAGCAAATAGACAACTTATAGAATGGGAGAAAATATTTGTATGCTATACATCCAATAAAGGGCTAATAACCAGAATCTACAAAGAACGCAAGCAAATCAGCAAGAAGAAAACCAAACAACCCCATTAAAAAGTGGACAAAGGACATGAACAAAAGCTTCTCAAAAGAAGATAGACAAATGGCCAATAAACAAATGAAAAAATGTTCAACGTCACTAATCATCAGGGAAATGCAAATTAAAACCACGATGAAATATCACTTTACCTCAGTTAGAATGGCTTTTATTAAAAAGTCCAAAAATAATAGATGCTGACGTGGATGCAGAGAGAAAGGAATGCTTATACACTGTTGGTAGGATTGCAAATTAGTACGACCTTTATGGAAAACAGGGTGGTGATCCCTCAAAGAACTAAAGTAGACCCACCGTTCAATCCAGCAATCCCACTGATGGGTATCTACCCACAGGAAAAGAAGTCATTTTATCAAAAAGACACCTGCACTTGAATGTTTATTGTAGCACAATTCACAATTGCAAAGATGTGGAATCAACCCAAGCACATTTACTTTCTGACATACTTAGTTATTTATTTACTTATTTACTTGGTTTATTTTTATTGTCTATCTTCCTTCTGCAGCTAGAGTGTAGACTCTACAAAAGCAGTCTTTGTTTGCTGATGTATCTCAAAAACCTAAAATAATATTTGGTATATAGTAGGCCCTCAATAAATACTGGGTAAATAAATGAATAGGGAAAAAGAAAATATCTTGGAGTT
The DNA here is from genome assembly GCA_963574885.1 of Lepilemur ruficaudatus. Lineage (NCBI taxonomy): Eukaryota > Metazoa > Chordata > Mammalia > Primates > Lepilemuridae > Lepilemur > Lepilemur ruficaudatus. The sequence continues at coordinate 31,151 of CAUYRT010105248.1, read as the reverse complement.
CTTCAGGTAAAATGTTAGAAGTTTCTTGTTCTGTTGTGGTTAAAGTTGGGAGACTGGATTAAGCAAAGATTAAGAAGCACATTTATGAAGTAGGGGAATAGTGGCTATTGTGTTGTTTTTAATAATATTATTTGTTCCCGTCTATTAGACCTTGAATCTGGGACAGGGATTTGACCCAAATATCATGAATGAAAAACTATGAGAGCAGTGGCTTTAGTTAAGGTTTAATTAGCAACAAAGATGGCTCAATGAATTGAGAGGATTCAAAGGAGATATTACAAGATTTCTTTCAGAAGGAACTAATCAAACTTTCTAAGACTTCTCCCCAGCAGACAAAGGGAAGCCATCTCAAGCAGGATAGATACACCGGGAAGCATTTTCCACTAATCCTCTTTGATTCTCCAAGAAAAAAAAAAGTTTTTCATGGCCAAATCATGTTAAGAAACCTTGTGTATTTCACAATTCATAACATGATAAAGGATTTGAAATGTCTTGCAAGAATGCATTTTTGTTTAGCCCAGTGTTTTATTTGAACTCAAAAGGCTATTTTCTTTTTCATTTTTTTAAACATCTTGTGCAAATATGCCTCTTTTGCTTGTGAAATTTTCCTTAAAACCCTTCTTCCTTCCCATCTACCCACATATGGCCTAAATCCCCCTAAATCAATCCTAACTTCAGAGCTAATCTACTGATGACTGCTGGGGAAATAATGTCTCTGGAAAGGTTCAATCCAGGGATATCAAAATCCAATAATTACTTATTGGAAAACTGCTTTAAATGAGGGCCCAGTAGTAAGCTCATATAACTTTCTATTTAATATTGGGATTCAATGTAGACAGAAATACCATTGTTACATGGCGGGAGATGTTGACAATTTTAAGAGAGATGCCATTAAAATAAACTCAGTTTAAAGATATACTAGGACCTTAGTAATATGGGATCAGTAAGAAGAGAAAAGAAGATGGAACTGGCTATAGAAGGGATTGAGTGAATTTTGGAAAAGCGATTTGGCTCTAGGGCTTATTTTTGCGAATATGGTCAGAAATTTCATGTTCACCATTCGGAGAGGCATGAATGCATGTTTAGTTCCAATATGTATCAATAGTATGAAACTTTGATTAATAAAGTGAAAATGGTATGTATCATTGAGTAAGTATTTACTCACGCAGTAGACACTTTCCAGGGAGATAGAAAAGAACAGATACAGCCTTTATTCTGGAGATCACAGTCTAATAGAGAGAAAAATGTGCGTGATCAACTTTATTCTCCTACCTCTCCATGGTAAACGACATTTTTTCATTTGAGCAAGTTCTCAGGGCTCCATGTGGGATTCCAGGAAGCAGGTGATACTAAGAGTTAGAAGGAACTTAACTGTGTTTTCCAAGAAGGTAATCGATTCTTTCATGTCAGGACCTGAGTTTCTGTGATTTGAGGAAGCAGTCTTTTTTAAGGGAGTGAGTTAGCAAAAGGGGATTAGCAACTAGGCAGTGTGGTAGATATCACATATATAAGATCTCATTTAATCCTTAAAATAATCTATGTATTATGCAGATGGGGAAACTGCAATTCATGAGATAAAGTAAGTTTTCCAAGGTCTACGATGTATAAATACCAGAGTCTGACATCTTCATTGAGTTTGGTCTTCATGATCTGTCGTGATAAGCTATCCCAATACCAGTAAGTCAGAAAGTTTTACAGGTATAAAATAAGATCCAGAAATTTATACAATCAGGGGAACACAGATTTTCATAGTCCAATTGGTTTATGTGGAAATGTAAAATGCTTACATACGTGCTTGCATATTAGTGCCTATGGAAAATTGGAACCTGAGTTAGAGGTCAAAGGCAGAGGTAGGTGAAAGAAGATACAGAAAAATTAAATCAGCCAATGTGCAAGTCATAAGAGAAATAAAAGAAAAAATATCTTTTTCCTTAAGTATGAGTGATTATCTTGAACATATGACGCTAAATCTCAGTAGTAGCATAATAAAGTACATAGCATAGCCTGCCAGAGATCACATTGAGACAGCATATTAAAAAGGATCTAGCATTCCAATATCTAAACTCTAGAATATAGACTCTGGATATACCAAATTTTGTTTAACCAATACCTTTTAATTGACATTTAAGCTGCTTTCTATAGAATCTTTTAACTTGGGACTTAATGAGGATGATGAAAATAATTCTCAAAAATAACTGAGCAAATTCGAATGAAACTTGTAAAAAGATGCTAACGATTAACCCAATCTAAATGTATCTCTCTCTGAATCTAAATATATCTCTTTTTTTTTTCTAGATTTGTCTCTTTTAGGTGAAATTCTAAATCAGTTTCTGGTCTTTCCTCATGTTCAGTTGATTACTGTTAACCAGTATGACTGAAAAAATGTATAGTCCTTGTTCTGGTCAAATATGGACCCTCTTTTTTGTAGGTTTCTAGTTTATGTGGTCCTAGTCCTCTTCTATATGTCCTATAATGTCTTGCTGGACTTCAGTTTGTGACGGAATATTTAGATCTAACTGTCATCTGTCTATCTCTCTGTCTACACATACATACATATGACAGTTTTACTCACTATGTCAGCACTTGACTGACTTTAAGCATGGTCTTTAATTTCACGTCAACATGCTCTGCAAAGTGCTGGCTGCATGCTTTACATATTAATGCCAGGAATCCATTTTTTGTCTGTCTCTTTGAATGTATAGCTGTCTGATTTACTCTTCCTTCCTGCCAGTGAGCTTCTTGCTATTAAAGATATTGATTTTGCAGAAAGGAATGAAAATGAAAATTGATTCTCCATTGGGCAATATCATGATTTTTCTCATGTAATGGTGTTAATTATCCCCTGGGGCCAATGTTACCTTTTTAACTATTTTGTACTATGCTCCCATGGGCACAATAAAACATTAAGCCCTTTTCCCCAATTTATTAAAATCACAGGATGGGTATTTCAGTAGGCTTATGTGGGCATTCCTTTCCCTGGACTGGAATGATATGTGGATGACTTGAAGGCTGAAAAGTCGGTACCTATTCAAACTTATTATATGAATATCTATTTTAGGGACCTCTCTTTAAATCCGCAAGAGAGAAGGATGAAAAGGAGGATGATAGCTATTCATTTACATAACTCTTTTAGCAAAATAATAACCCTTCTGCAAACTGGACCCTATCCTTAGAAGGAAGTTTAGTAATCATGTTTTGTTTCTCAATAATGACCCAAGTGACTCATCAAAGTGTTCCTTTCAGGTTCACGTAATACTTTCCTTGAGATAAACTCTTGTAGTTAACATTTTCTCAATCTCATTTTTTTCTTATTGATGTTTTCGTGTTCCTTATCGATTGGTGATTCGGGTCCATTAGTCTGGTATGCTGCTTGAACTGGTTCTGCCTATACCAATTATCACATCTATGGGACCTATACCTTATGAAACAGTAGGCAAGTCCTGTCATGGGCTAAGGACACATTGTTTCTTTCTCACCTAGCCTCTTTACTAGAGCTAAATGTGAGAAGAGACATAGACTGCATTATTCATTATCCCATTTAAACATTGGCTTTACCAGTGAAATTATTATTTCATGTTACTAGCTGGTAATTTATAAATGCTGTTGTGTCTCCCTTGCACAATATCAGTGAGATAAACTTGGGGAAAGAAAGAATCAAGTATCAACTATATTTCTCTTTCACTTAAACTTTAGATCATTGCTTCCTAAATTATTTTCCATTTCCAAATGCATTATCAGAGGTTAGTAATTATCATGGGGTGGGAGGTGACCCATGTCAATCCTTGAAGGTGTGAACTCATTTGATGATGGTTAAAACCCTCATTTGAGTTGCAACATAAATAGCTATGAGTTGGGGTAAGAAGGTAACTTGAATAAAGATGTTTTTCCTTACTTGCAAGCCACCATTAAAATAAACATATGAAAAAATCCTCAACATCACTAATCATCAGGGAAATGCAAATTAAAACCACAATGAGATATCACCTTACCCCAGTTAGAATGGCTTTTATTAAAAAGTCCAAAAACAATAGATGCTGGCGTGGATGCAGAGAGAAAGGAATGCTTAAATACTGTTACTGGGACTGCAAATTAGTACAGCCTTTACAGAAAACAGTATGGAGATTTCTCAAAGAACTAAAAGTGTACCTACCATTTGATCCAGCAATCCCACTACTGAGTATTTACCCACAGAAAAAAGTCATTTTATCAAAAAGACACGCGCACTCAAATGTTTCTTACAGCACAATTCACAATTGTAAAGATGTGGAATCAACCCAAGCCCATCAATTCATGAGTGAATTAACAAAATGTGGTATAGGTATACTTGGAATACCATTCTGACATGAAGAAGGATGAATCAAAGCCTTTTGCAACAATTTGGATGGAACTGGAGACCATTATCCTAAATGAAGTATCTAAAGAATGGAAAACAAACACCACATGTACTCACTATTAAATTGGAATTAACTGATGAGCACACATGTGCACAGAGGGAAGCAAAACTCCATGGAAATCAAACAGGAGGGAGGGAGGAGGAGGGAATGGGCAAAAACCTACCTAAAAGGTACAATGAACACTATCAAGGGGATAGGCACACTTAAAACTCTGACTCGGGCATAACAAAATTGATACATTTTGTAACCAAAAACATTTGTACCCTCGTAATATCTTGGAAAAAAAAGCTGTCAAAGGAATTTAAAATGGGTAAAAATGTACATTAAAGCCAAAATAAAGAAGGATGCCATTCATATTCTGGATACCTCAAGGCATTTCTGGAGTTGGATTGAAAGAAGGTATGGCTCAAATCTGTCCTTTCTGATAAAGATGCCCAGCATTATAACAGTAAGTAAAAGAGATTCTGGCAAAGTCCCACTAACAGCCCTAACAGATGAGAGCTAAAGGTGAAAAGAGACGTGTCAGAGATAGAATGTGTTATTTATTATCTCTTTGGAAGCTATGAATTGATAGCAGGGATCAGCAAACATTGTCTGTAAAGGGCCAGATAATACATATTTTGGGCTTTGCTGACCATGTGGTCTCTGTTGCAACAATTCACCTTGGCCATTTTAGCCTGCTTTCAGCCTTAGACACTATGAATGAATGAGCATGGCTGTAACTTTATGAATACTGAGATTTGAATTTCATGTAATTTTCATTTGTTATAAAATGTTATTCTTTCTTTGATTTTTGTTCCAACCATTCAAAATGTTCTTTCAGTTTACAGGTCATATTAATAGGTGGCAGACAAGATTTGGTCCCACTTGTGGTAGTTTGCCAACCCCCAACCTACAGCATTAGAAAGAAGGTCAGTTTGTTGGCCTCGGGACATATGGAATAACTCTAGAAGCACTGAGACGGGAATGGCAGGCAGCAACGCCAAGAATAAGATAAGTGACATATGGTTTGCCTGCCATGGAACCCTAGTCAAATGCTGGAAAAAGAGACTTCTGCACAATAAATGCAATGAACACACACACACACACACACACACACACACACACACACACACATTTCATAAATTGTTTTTGGAAAATAGTCTACCCAGGAGAAAGATTGTCAAGATAAACATAGAAGTTAAACATACAAATAGGCAGAATAAATGTACAAGTTATCTATTAAAAAAGAAATAGAAATTCTTATACATATATGAAAAGTTTCAACCTCATTAGAAATAAAAGTAGAGTACGTTAAAACAACCTGATGCCACTTTTCACCTATCAAATTGATAAAAATTAAAAAGAACATTAATATCTCAAAAGGCTAATAAGGACATGGTCACTCTCATGTTGCTGATGGCAGTGTATATTGTAATGACACTTCAAGTCAAGCCATTCTACTGAGAGGAATTTTTTTATTGACATAAACAGTGATTAAAGATTTATGTGTAAAGGATGTACATTATTGCAATGCTATTTATTATGGAAAACATTTAAATCAATTAAATGTTCAATAGTAGAGGATTGATTATGTATAATACATCCATATGATAGCACTCTATGTGGCCAATAAAATCATGTGCAGTTTTTTTTTTGACATGAGAAACTTTATAATTTATTCTAAGTGAAATAGCAAGTTATAAAACAATATATGTGGCATGATCTCAAGCTTTTAACAAATTTTGTGGGGAGTGGCTGTGACGTGTGTGGTATGTAGTGAGTGTGTGCATATGTTTATGGAACAAAGAACAAAGATTGGGTGAACATGCACTAATAATGTAATAGTGGTGTTCTCTGTGTCTGGGGCCATCTTATACAGAGATCTCTATAAAGATCATTGTTTTGCATTTTATAAAATGGAATCATATGGCATGCATTCTTTTAATTTGCTTTTTTATGTTTTTAAGATTATCAATGTTGCTGCATTTAGTTTTATCGTATGGCATTCCATTGTATGAATATGTCACATACACCATTAGGAACAGCACTCATATGAACAGGATTGTGCATGTTTCCTAATGTACATGTGCAAGAATTTGTCTAAGGTATATTCAATTTTACTTGGTATATTTAAAGTATATCAAGTAAAATTGATAAGTCATAAGGAATAACCACATTTAACTTCATTAGCTTATGCCAAAATGTATGCCAAATGTTATACTCCTGCCAGCAATGTAATGTTTGTCCTTCTACAGCTCTAAAAATTGCTCAGCCATTATGTTAATGAATATTGCTTCCTTTCTTTCTATTATATGTCTGCAACTCTGATTATTTATACCTTAGACTTTTACATTATATCCTCTATGTATCTTAATCTGTCTTTTATACTTTTTCTTCCCTCTCTGGGTCACACTTTGGGTGATATATTTGTCTCTCTTTTCTACTCCATCAATTATCTCCTCATCTCCTTAGTTTCTTATAATGTAACTTTTAATTATTTGTTGAGGGTTTAATTTTAGTAATTACATTTTCTATTCCTATAAGTCATTGTTGGTACTTTTCTGAATATGCTTATTCCCTCCCCCCAAGTTTCTCGTCCTTTGCTCAAATTTAAGCCTCTTTTGATTATTTGAAAAATATTAAAACATTATGTTATATAAATATTGGATTTTTCAGTATAAAAAGTCTTTGTAGCTCTGATTCTTCTCTCCACTTTTTATGCTGATTTCCTTTCTCTGTACTTTGTTTCTTTTTTGTAATCTTTTACTTTGAGCACATTTTCCTTGGAACTTTATCTGTGGGAGTACTTAGCAGCATGGATCAAGTTTTCTGAGAGGGTTTCCATTCGGTTCTGATAACTGCTTCAGTTCATTATGACTCAGAACCACTTAAAATTAAATTACTTTTTATTAAGTGTTTTGTACTACAAAGTAGCGATCATTGGGCTTAAACATTCCCTGTGCAAATTGGTTCGTGTTAACTAACATTCTCTGGAAAGATTTTCTTTCTTTCCTTCAGTTTGTAAATCAAGTCAACACAAAAAAAAGTTTTCTTGCTCTTCTCCACTAAGAAGTTTATTTATTCTTCATTTATCCTTCCACTGTGGGTATAATTCTTTTAGGGTCTAGCTTTAGTTGTGAATCTACTATGAAATTTCTAAATTTCTCTGTACGCTGATATGGTCCTCTTGGCTGCCATAACAAAATATCATAGAATGAGTGGCTTAAACAACAGAGATTTAATTTCCCGCAGTTTTGAAGGCTAAAGTCTGAAGTCAGGGTGTGGCATGGTCGGTTTGTGGTGAGGACTCTCTTCCTGGCTTGCAGATGGCTGCCTTTTGTTTGTATCCTCACATGACAGAGGGAGAGGAATGGGGAGAGAGAGGAAGAGAGAGAGGAAGAAGGAAAGGGAGAGGGAGAAGGAGAGGGGGAGGGGGAGAGGGAGGAGAGGGGGAGGGAGAGGGGTCTTTCTCTTCTTATAAGTACTTCAATCCTCTTGGATTAGGAATCCACCCATATGACATCAATTAATCTTAAGTACCTCCTAAAAGCACTATCTCCAGATACAGCCACACCAGGGGTAGGGCTTCAATATATGACTCGTGGGGGCAGACAATTCACTCCTTAGCAGAACCTAAACTTCAATCTCCTCATTCCTACACATTGAACAACTATCAAAATGGAAACTTAAAGTCACCAGAATGTTGCAGAAGCCTTTTATTCATGACAGTTATGTTCAGTGCAAATTATGTCCCACAGTTTCTTCTTTCCCTTCATGCGTGGAGTCTTTAAATTCCTTCCTTTTTCGACAGCTCAGATGTCCATTTATAGAGCCTGATTCTCGGCAAAATTCTCCATAACGTCTATTTATCTATCTTTTTCTGTAATTTTTGGAGATGTTGATCGTAGTTAATGTCCTCACCTGATTAACTTCAATATCTGAATCACCGATGTGTCTGTTTTGATTGTCTTTTTTCTATTTCTTGTTTTTCAATTAAACAGACCTATTTATCAGCATATCTAGTAAGTTTTCACTGAATGCCAGACATTGTGTATAAGAAACCGCAGATATAAAAACCATAAGTTTGAGCTCACAAGTTCTCATTTCTTCAGTGGTTTTCTGATGACTTTTTAAGAGATAATTTCTTCATTTCCTTAGTTTTTGTAATTGTTCTTAGTGAAAGCATTCATCTGCTACCAGTCATTTGATCCTAACAGATGTAGAAGAATCAAGAATGCATTTAAAGGATACGTATTAATATTTAATTCACCTTTGCAAGTTGTTTTTAATGAGGGATGTTCTAGATAACCAGACTAACATACTGTCAGAAACCAATATATACAAGAGCTTTTCTGAAGAGAGTTACTTTTGTAGTTTATGAAATGGGCTAGAAACACAGAGACTGGCAGTCAACCAACTCAACTAGATATGTCTATTGAAATTTAAAAAATAAAATAACCATAAAAAGCAAAAAAGAAAGAAAAGATATTGATGCTGATCTGCACTCTATATGAGCATATAAAATATGCATACAGAAAGAACACAAACACAAATATACCACCCAATTAATTATCATCAACTGAACATATCCATGTTAGTACAACCAGGTCAAGAAATATAACATTGCCTCTATCCCAGAAGTCCCGTTATGCCCTCTCCAATGACAACTCATGCTTCCTTTCTACAGGTAACCAGAATGCTGGTATCCTATGTAATGACTGTGTGAAATAATACAGTATATAAATAAACCACAATTTATTGATCCATTATACCATTTATGGGCACTTGGTTGTTTTCAGTTTGGGATAATTACGAATAATGTTTCTGTAAACATTCCTGTACATATTTTTGATACACCCATGCATTTCAGATTTGTATATGATTTTGAATGGAATTGATGGGTCGCAAGATATGTTTATGTTGAATTTGAACAGGTAATGCCAGGTTTTCAAATAGTTTTATCAACTTGTAGAAACACATGCAGTACATGAGAGTTCCAGTTACTTCACAACTTCACAAGTGTTACTTGGCAACATTTGATATTATCATTCTTCTTGTTTTAGTCATACAGATGGGTGTGTGATGGAACCTCACTGCGATACTAATTAGCATTCCTATGATTACTTTTCAAATGTTTAAAATTTTTAAATGCTTTAAGAAATTAAACAAATAATTATTTGTACACTCTAAAGTATTTATTGTTGACATCTATGGAGATTTTTAAAAATAAGATATTTAATGTCTATGGTGAAATAAAAAACATTTAAATGTATGTGATTTTTACCTTCATTTTTTTCTGTATTAATTTCTAATACAATTATATTACAGTCAGAAAACATTGTAGGCGGCACAAATGTTCATTTGTTGACATTTCTTGTGATTTGGTTTATGACATTTGGTTGCTATATTTTCTTGTTGCTTCTTATAGACAGAAATGTGAATTTTTAAAACACTGATATAGATATGTATGTGTATAAAATCAGCTTGCTAATTTTGTTCACATCGTCTCTATTCTTATTAATTTTTACTAGCTTGAGCTATTAAATACTAATAGTGTATTTTTAAATCTTTCACTAAGTTGGTGAATTCGTGACTTTCATCTATAATTATCAACTATTATTATCAAGAATATGAGCAACAAGTGTTTGTAACTGGATTGTTTTTGTGCTTCTTGTGCTTTATGTGTGAGCAAGATCTGTCCATTTAAAGGAGCCATGGCAAACTAGGCAGAGCCCCAGCTCGGCTCCAGAGTGCTGTAAGTGAGAGAGGGCTAGGCTTCTGTGGTGAGGCTTCCTGGACAGAAGAAGCACCATGATGGAAACTGGAGAGTGGCAGATTTAAGCCTAATGTAAAAGAGCAAACCTAGCAGCAAAAATAAACTTTCTAATAGATGCCCAATACCGAAATGAACTTGCTGGGGGGGTTGTGATGCTGTGATCCCCACAAGCCTTCATGAAAAGTCCTGGATGACCATTCATCATGAATGAAAAATAGGTATACCCTGATATAGTACCCACTTACAACTGTACCCCAACAATCATTCCTGTGTATATACAATCCTCAATGTGAATGGTGCCTCCTGCTGCCAGCCACAGAGCAGCCCTGCCAGACCTGCCAGCCCTGCCAGCCATTCTCGATTCCTGTGTGCAACCTGCATGTGTAGTCCTGGGTAGTGTGGTCCAGCTCCCCTCTTTCACCTCAGCACAGAAAGCTGAAAGAGACAGGTTCAAAGTCAGCACCAGACCAGAAGTCAGAGGGTCCAGATGACATATCCCAACACTTGGGACCAAAGCTATGAAAAACGGGACTCTGAAGCCAAATCCCAGGCACTGAATGTTGCAATGAATTATTCACTTATTTTTTTAGCAAATATTTCTTGAATTCTTTCCTTTGGCAAGACACCAGGGGAAGATGTGGTGCCCCAAGATAATTTAAACAATTCCCTGAGTGCTGAATTCCAACCTTCAATAAATTGTTCACACAGATGAATAACAGCAGGGCTTTCTCTGATGAATAAAAACAGTGTCTTTTTTTTCTAAAAAAAAAAAAAAAAAAAAAGGAAAGAACACCTGAGTAATTTCCGGCCTCTCAGATGTAGTCTCAAGATTACATGGCAAACAATTATTAAACAGAATGAGAAAAATCCAGTGGTTTCATTCACCCTGCACTGGCTGTTTTTAGAAGAGGACAAGAAACAGTGACAATTGTGAAACTGGAAGGAACAAAATGAATGAGACTCCAAGAAACACTCTCAGTCTTCATTTACTGCTCTTGCAACAGCCTCTGAGTCAGGGCCAGCTAATCTGCACCAGATTTGATGGCTGTTGACAAACTTTAACAGGTGTTTCTTATTTCTGCTTCAGTGGTCTGTCTACAACTCATCTCCATATTTCTATTCTCACTTCATCCTCCAGATTCTTCTCAAAATATGGCTCTGATCACATCACCCCTTCATCCAACCCATGAAAGGATGATCATTGTCTATAGAGTTTAACTTCTAGACCATCCTCTCCACCCACCCTTACCTCATAGTCCACGCCTTACACGTCCAGTACCCGGACCATGCAGTATTAGACATCATCTTTCTGCACTACTTCCTCTGCATCCCCCTCTCATTCCTCAGTCATTGCTGTAACCTGTATGGAATGTCCTGTTACCCATCTCTTCCTTTCGGATTCCTAAGGAATCAGCAGGCCCGTGATGAAGTTTGATCTCAGTTCAGGTCAACAGACATTTAAGTTGTGCACGGGCTTGCATCAAACAGTACAGTGGGCCCTGCGGGTATAAAGATGAAGGGATAAGGCAGGCAGTTCCCAAGAGGAGCTCAGTCTAGCTGGAGAGACATGGGCAGGCATGTCCACAAGGTGGAGCAGTGCCGCTCTGGCCCCAGTAGCTCAGGGCGAGGCAATGGCAAGGTGTTGTGCTGGCTTAGATGGGGCGTGCCTTGCTCAGCCTGGGTGACAGTGTTGCTGGAAGGAAGTATTGGGCCTGGTGTCAGATCAGATGTTATCCATAGTACAGAAGGTGGGAAGGGATGTTGCCACAGGCATGAGGAACATGAACAAAGATTGGAACCTTTTCTGATACCTCTTTCATCTCCTCTCATTTCAGAACTGAATTCTTTCTACTCAGTTCTACAATTAAATTTTTTGTCATTGCTTTTGCACTGTTACAATACTAACCACAGCCAGCTTTTTATTTGAGTTACTTGATTATTGTTATTATTTATTGAGTACCCAGTAAGTTCCAGGCACTGTTCTAATCGTACCAAATGTTGCCTTATTTGATCCTTCCTACAACCTATGAGATATTCACTATTGTCATGCCCATTGCATGGATGAGGAAACCGAGGCTCAGAAAAGTAAACTGCTCATGGTTGTGCAGCTATTTTACTGTGCATAACCATAAACTGGAGTGCTTGATAAATAGTTTTCAGGGTGCTGCGATTAGAGATTCTGACCTAGTAAGTTTCAACTGGGATTTGTATGTGCATTTTGTCGAATCACCAAGGTGATCAGGAGCCATACTTAGAGGAACACTGCTCAGGAGCGAGAGATCTGGGACTTACACCCAGACTTGTCAACTTCCTGAACCTGTTTCTAGACTTGCCTGCCATTGGAGGGGAGGAACACGTTACCTACTGTTGTATCTTACAAAGTCACAGACAACAGGGCCTTGCATATTACAAAGGTTAAAAAAAAAACAACAATTAACTTATTGCTGGGATTAAAATAGGGATTCCCAGCTTTTTAAAAGAAGATTAAGTTTATCTCCCAGGGATGAAATAATTTTGCTTTTATTGCTAATTGATATTTACCTAATGGCAAAGTTGAAAGGTTTTATGATTGTACATTTTCTCCAAACTGGGTCTCACATGATTCTATTTTCTTTTATGCTGTCAATAACTTTCTATTATCTGTTTCTGTACAAATATTCCCAATGCACGTGTCCTACTGAATTAGTGATCTTCCTAAAACACAAATCTGGCCATGTCTCTCCAGTAGTTAAACCTTTTCTATGACTTCTCACTAAAAGGAGAATGGCTGCCATGTTTAGCCTGAGTTCTAAGCTCACCTGAAATCAGACTCCATATCCCTCTCCAGCCTTTTTGCTCACACTCCCACCTTTGCACTCTGTGTACCAGCCACTCCAAACTATTTTTGATTTCTCAAACTTTTAAAACTGTCTCCTGCCCCTTTGTCTACTTTTCCTTCTACCTGGGATGCCCGCTGCAGGTTTAACCAACTGACAAATGCCCATTCCTTCTTTAAAACGTAACTCAAGTGTCTCTTTCTCTGTGCCTACATCACTGGTTCTCCAAAGCAGAAATGGTCATTCTCTCTTTGTTTCCATATTTCTATTATAGCACCTTTTGTTATAGGCCCATATTCTCCATTAAAGTGTGAGCTCCGTGAGAGAATTCTGCCTCCCCTCCACATCATCACTGTCTAATACGATGCTTGGCACAAAAGGTTTCAGTTGCTCTTTGTTGAGTAGATTAACAAGTAAGTTAAGGAATGAGTCAAGGAATGAAAGAATGGTCGAATGAACGATGGTATGTGCGTTTATTTCCCATCTTACATCTAATCCACTGGGAAATCTATTGGCTCTACCTTCAAAATATTTCCAGAACCTGATTATTTTTCACCATCGTTATTGCTACCATCTTGGTTCAAGCTACCTTGACCCCTAGCCGAGATTTCTCTAGTAGCTTCCTAATGGTTCTCTGTGCTTTCATTCTTGATTGCCTCTAAAATCTACTTGTTCCCAACATGGAAGCTAGATATATCCCTTAAAAACAGAAATCAGATCATAACCAAAACCCACCTCTGGTTCATTTCATGCAGAACAAAAGCTCGAGCCTTTCAGTGGCTTCCAGGCTTTATATGAACTACCCCGCCACCCCTCCCCCCATTTAGTCCCCCACCCAGCGCCTCTTACTTTCTAATCCCATTTCCAACCATTTTCCCTCTTGCTCACTCTACTCCAGCCACGCTGGCCACCTTGCTGTTCCTAGATATACCAGACATGCTTCCATAGCAAGGCCTGTGCATCGGCAGCCTCTGCTGCCTCCCATGCTCTTTGCTCATGGGATGAGTGACCCATGAGTGACCCAAGGATGAGTGGATCAGGATGGCCCACTCCCCACCTCCTTCAAGTCTTTGCTCAATGGCACTCTCTCAATAGACCCTAGTTTGACTACCTTGTTTAATATTGTTCCCTGATTGCCATTTTTTTCTTGATTCATACCATCTTCTAACTTACTATATAGCTTAATTACTCATTATGATTATTATCTATGGTCTGACTCTCCCTGCTAGAATGTAAGCTTTATGAAGAGTTGGTTTATTTTGTTCACTGATATATTCCAATTGTCTGGGCAGTGTCTGGTACATAGTAGATACTCAGTAAATATGTTTTGAATGAATAAGTGAATGCATGACTACTCTAGAATGTAAACTCCATAAGTGCCTATATCAGACTTCATCATTGAATTCCAAGTCCCAAATATAGTGTCTGCCACTTAGTAGGTGCTCAGCAAATACTTGTTGAGTAAATGGATGCATATGAATTGGATTTCAGTGGATCACAGTTGAGGGGAAAACAGCATGCCAGCTAATAATCAGTGTAGTTTATTTAAAATCTCTTGGTGTTTATTTTAACAAAAGCCTTCTTGGAATCTTAACACTAAAATAGGATGTCATTGAGGCCTTTGTGGTTTTAGTAGCTATGACCTTTACCATCATTCTCAGGATAGAACAGGGAATGTGCATGGAGGCTTTAATTAATCCAACCCTGGGGCTGGAGTGAAGTGCTGACGAGAAAAAAAAAAAAAAAAGCAAACCATACAGACCAACTTCCCCTAAAATAACCTTCCAATTGTTCCTAAGTATACCAGAAACTCTAATTTGGGCAGAGTTTGAGCTCCTTTCAATTGACTCAGAATGCTTTTAGCTAAAATCAAATGCTTAACAAATCTGAAAGTTTCCCATGAGAATCTTTCCTTAAGCTTGCATTCTGCCAAGCTACAGAAAAGGAAGGTCCATGTTTTGCAAATACAGAAAATAACTTTAACTATATTCCATTTTTGCAGACTCATGGGTAAATTTTCCAATCAAGCACTAGTCTATGTGATCTGATTTTTGATCAAAATATAATGCCTAACAGGTGGGTTATTTTGGACTCAATCTTTGCCAGGTGGTGTGAAATAATGACAAATAATCATAGTGCCTATATATAAATGATCACAGGTCACCCTGCTTGACCTGTGGTTCAATCCAGCCTTCATAGAAACCCATTTCCAAACTACACCCACTACTGTGATTGAAGGTGGGTTTTGTCAAAATTGCTTGGCTCAACAAATCTGCTGCTCTTGAATTACTTTGAATTTTGGCTTGACTGGCAATCTTCATAGAATAGGGATTTGACATTTGAGTAAATAGCTCTACTATGTTCATGCATAGACTTTTAAACTTGGCAATAACTTTTAAGCACTAGTGGATACATTTTAATGAAGATCCTTATGCAAGACATAATAACTTTAGTCCCTGGAAAGTAGGACTAAATGCTATTCATCTTTATATCCATACTGCAGAGTAGATTCTAGCACAAGTTCATTACTTATAAACATCTAGGAATGAATAAATAAATTACAAATTTCTTTTAGAACAAATAAAGAAAAATTATTACTCTTTAAATAGAAGTGATTATTTACAAAATGATATAGCAATAACAATATTTTCCCCTTACTTTGGTTTGCAGGAAGCTCAGAGATATCTTCAATTTTCTTTAATAGATAATTATCTATTAGCTTAAGTGGTTAATATATTTGGTTCTCCTTTTCCTTTATGGCTTTCAATATTCTATTTCTGTTTTAATACCTTATTGTATTTTCTAGTTTTAGTTATTTTCTGAAATAAGCTTGGTATAAATAAAATAATAAAAATTAATAGATTAGGTGTACTCCACTTCTTCAGTTTAATTTCCTACTAGAAAAAATGTAGCAACATATTTGCTTGCAGAGCTACAATGTATTTTATGAAGGTATTTAATATGTACGATAAGCTAAAAATGAAAAAAATTCTTCCATTTCTGTATACACATTTATTCAATACATTCTACATGCCAGGCATTGTACTTAGGGATGTGTTAAGAAATGATAAAGTAAGTCTAGATTGGGAGACAGACACTCCCATTGGCAGCTGCAAAACAGTGTGGTAATGATTCTATTTACATGAAATGTCCAGAGTCAGAAAATCCACAGAGACAGAAAGCAGAATAGTGGTTGCCAGAGGCTGAGAGTAGTGGGGAACAGGGAGTGATTGCTTAATGGGTATGGGTTTTCCTTTTGGGGTGATGAAAATCTTCTGGAACTAGATAATGATGACAGTTATACAACATTTTGAATGTGCTAAATGTCACCATTGGTAAATATTATGTCATATGTATTTTCTACAATACATTTTTTAAAAATTAAAACAACAAACAGACAAAAATCTGATGTAGTGGGGACAACTGGTTTATTTACTAATTCATTCAGCAAATATTTACTGAGGGCTTACTATGTGTTAGCCACCGTGTTAGGTACTGGGGACAAAAGGCTGAGCAGCACCAGGCACGATCGTTCTCTCGTGGACTGTTGTCTCATAAAGTTTAACCACAGACCGATGCTATGAAGGGAAGAAATGTATAACCGAGAAACTTGTCCTAACCAAAGGTTCTGGACAAGAGTCCCGGAAGAGTATCCAGAGGAGGAAACCACTGACCTGTGTTCTTAAGGATGACTGGCAGCTAGAAGGGAACTAGGACAAAGAGAGGGAAGAACATAAAGCTTCCCAGGAAGAAGAAATAGTGTGTGTAGAGGATGAATGGCAAAGAAAGGAGGGAAATGGTGTGTCATACCACTTCAGGAGAAGGCAGGGAACAAACCATACTGGGCACTGGAAGGGTTGGAAGCCCCAAACTTTATCATAATTGAGGATATACACCGTGGAATTCTCTAGATATTGATCCCACCAACATTTGTATTCAAGATCATGATACCCAGAAAGTAGGGAGTAAAGGTGTGTATCATAAAGGAAGAAAGTAGTCTGAATAGGATCCAGTGTGGCCTCCCATGCTTTGGGGACAGTGCTGGCTATGCAAGGGTAAAGGAGAAAGGATGGAATCTCAGTTCTCATTGCATTTTGTGAAATTTACCTAAAGAAGGAATATTTTCAAAGCTGGTGTTAAAAAGTAAACTTTCATGATTTGGGAGGCCAGGACTGAAATTATAAAAGCTCAGAGATCCTGAGAGAGTCATGGTCCTGAGTCCACCAAGACAAGTAAGTCAACAAAAACAGGTCAAAGCTAAAAGTGGCAGAGGCAGTCAGGCCAGATGAAGACAGGAAGAAACAAACCTACAGAACTTGGCTTTCAATGAAGAGAGAAGGAAAAGCAACAAGTGCATTTCTGAGGAAAGAACAGATGGAAGGAAAGTTAAGCAAAGTTAAAAAAACATCTTTGTGGTCTGTTCTACAAAAGCCAGCAGAGCTGTGGTTTCTTTGGAGCCAGAGATTTGAAAGGTAAGGAAAATAGAGATCGCATTACACTGTCCTCAAGGGTTTAATGTGCAAAGCAATGATTCTAATGATGGTCTGGCTAATTCCCTCTCAGAGATGAGCAAGGACCGAGAGGTATCTAAACCTATAACGATATGTATTAACCCTGTCTGAATGATTTACTGTTACCATATTTGGGCTGACTCTGAGTGTAGGAGAGGGGAAAAAAAAATGAAGAAAAACAAGCTTACCCATAAAAAGAAACTGTAGAACTTCATGTCCCAACAAGTGGGTAAAAATGTTAACATTGTTTTTATAGCCTAATAAATGTCTTTCATAAAAATTGCTGAAAACATACTCCCTAGATCTCTTTATTAGACTCAAAAAGAGATTATTGATTAGGAGGAGGAGTGGATCAGGAAAGAGTGTTAGAAGGAAACCAGGTCTTAGATTGAATTAAAATATTGACCATCTTTTTAAAACTTCATAATTCAAGTATTTTTATGCTTGTGATGGAGATGAATCTAGGTCTGCCACAACCTCTAATGTCTGAAGACACAAAGCTAAAAGATGCTTAAATCAAGACTTAAAACTGGCCTGAATCTAAAACCTTAGCTCTTTTAACAAAACCCCAAGCCTTATCTAGCTACTTGTATGTGACTATGTATCAGATCGATGAAAATAGCCCATATATTACTAATATTACATTTAAAATTTTATGGATTCACAAGACAACTGTGTGAAGAAGATATGGCAATTTTGATGTCAATTTTTAGGATCTGGCAAGACTCTATGAGCAGCAACATAATTGTTCTATCTCTTCTACAGATGACACAATTAAGGCTCAGGTGATAATGTGCCTTAACATCTATGACTAGATGTCATAACTAGTAAGTGATAGTTCTGGTCATCTGCTCCAAATCTCATGTGATACCCTCCAATCACAGTAATTTTTTACAATGTATGGTCAAAAATGGCTTAAATGGTTACTATCAAATATGTTTTATTGGTGCTCATCTAGAATACCAGAACAATCATTTTTAAAGAGCAAATTACTATTTTGGGGATGGAACTCTGCTTCAGTGTAGAAATTCAGAATTCAGTTGTCTTTGCTAGCTTGAATTCAAGCAAATCTGTAGGTAATCAAGGTACCTACTGAGCATCCCTCAGTTCAGTAATTTTTCTTCTAATGAACACAAAGAAATAGAACAAACATACCTGTCTTTTCTCCGAAATGGATGGCGAGCTTCTTACGTACAAGAGTCATGTCTTATGTCCTCTGTGTTTCCACTGGATACCATAGTTCTTAGAAAAAAGTAAATGCTCAAAATATTTGTCAAAGTGAATGCATCTGTGGGCTTTAAGAAGAATGGATTCCACTTAAGAGATATGCAGCTTTTAAAAACTGAACTCGTGCTCTTCTTTGTCCCTAACTCTTGTCCCTTCTCTACTATTCCTACACTACAGTAAGTGACTCAACTACTGAACTAGCTGCTCAGGCCAGAAATGTAGGATTCATCCTTGATTCCTCACTTACTCTTCTCTACGCCGTTATCAAAATCTACAGCATTTACATTCCAAATATGTCGTTAATTTATCAACTTTTCTCCATCTCCATGGCCACGATGGTTCAACCCACCATTCTCTCTTTCCTGAATTTCTGCCATGGCCTCTTACTGGTCTCCCTCCAACCATCTGCCCACTCCACACTCCATTCCATTCTCTACACTCATCTGAAAAGAGTGATCTTCTCAAAATGTAAATCAGATCTTGTCACTTCCATGCTTAAAACTCTACAACTGCTTTCCATTAGTCTTAAAACAAAATAGCTTCCTTTCAATACCCTATGACATCTTACATGCCTACCTCTCCAATCTCTTCCTGTCCCACTCTCCCCTTTGTTCACTGAGCTCTGGCACTTTGGCCTTCCTGGAGTCCCTTTGCCATGCCAAAGGCTTCAGCTCCTTAGATCTTCCTACTTGCTGGTCCATCTCTTCAAGTAAGTCTCCAACTCATTCTTCCCATGCCTCCCATGTGTCACTTACCTTTGATTTCAGAGAGGCCTTTCCCTGAGCACTCAGTCTGTAGCCATAGCCCCCAACCCTAGAAATTCTCTTACAGAAACTTTCTCCTTTTTATATTCATTTATTTATTTTGCCTAACACTTGTCTATGAATGCAGACATATATTCCTTTGAATTTTGACTAAATTGCAAGCTTCATACAGGTAGGAGATCATGTTTGTTCATATACCACTTACACCCTGTGTCTGTCATGGTACCTTAACATTGAACACACATTCAATATGAATGAATGAACTTATCTAAATGTATTTACTTATCTCATGTTTCCATAAGGTAGGAACAGCCATACTTACCCCATAAGCCTTTGAGAATTAGATGAGTTAATGTATATAATATCTCTATATAACTGTAAGTCACTCTCTAGATGTAAGTTATTCTATTGAGACAAATAAAAGCAATCTTTTATACTTTTGGAGATAAACTACTACAGTTTGATTAAGTATATTTCTATGATGTTACTTCAAGGTCAGAAATAGGATCAAGGGATAGAAGTTCTAGGAAAGCAGTCTTTTTATCACTATAAACAAAGAACTATTAAAGTCTTAAGTACAGCCCAAAAACAGAATATAAATACACTGATGCCAGAGTGGTAAGTTCTCTAACACTAGAAGTTGTCACTTATGTTTTAGATAAAGACTACACTAGACTCCCCTTATGCGTCTTGCAAACTCAAGGATTCTCTAATTATAGAGAGCAATAATAAGAACAAAAGCACCCACAATTTTGCACATGCAGCCCAGAAGGGAAAGGTTCACACACAGATTCCTGAGGCTTGCTATATAGGATGGCAGTGAGGGAAATGCTCTGTTTAGCAATTTTCTAGGATAAGTCTGAGTGAGACATTGTTTTCTGTTAGCTGGTCTTCAAAGTAGTAGCTCCAAGGAAATACTTGAAGATAATCATATTTCTTCCTTAGAATTATAAAGATAAACAAAAAAGTGAAAGGTCTCTAATTCGTATATTAGAGAACCTGTGACCAAGGAAACTTGTTCAGGTAAAATCCCATACTGCCCATATAATTGTTCCCATCGGGAGCATGTAAAAGTACACACACACAAGCAAAAAAGCCAGCTTTTCAAAATGCTCTATAATAAAACTTAAGTGAGAAAGACAAGGAAAAAAGAGAAAAAACATTTTCAGCCTTCCAGAAGGCCATGCAAACATAGAAAAAGTAGCAAAAGCTGAAGAAGAAAGCAGTGCATGAATCCCTTCTTCGTGTCCAGGAAATCAGACCTCAGCCAAAATGTCACAACACACCAGTGTAATTCAGTCCCCTCAGAGGAGTGTCACAAGGATCTGTTACTGATGCATAAGTACAAAGGATGTGAATATTTTTCCAAGTGATATTACTGGAAGAGCAACCACTAATCTTCCAGCCTGGGGTGTTAGATGGGAGTATTAGGATTTTAGATCCTCACTCTACCTCCCTTGCAATCCCATCCAAAACTTAGCCTTGGCCCCTAAAGTGAAGTTTCTGCCAGATGTTTGAAAGTGCAAGTCAGGGTCATTCCAAGACAGATGACTGTGAAGTTGCTCCATTTCTTAAAGACCATATTGTGATGGTAGTGCTGGCAGCTGTGGACCTCACTCCTATTGTTGCCAAGTGTCCATTCTCCCCTGCTTCCTGACACTAGAACTCTGAATTTCCTTCAGGAAATTGTTCCTCCCACATTTCTACCCATGGGAGCTGAGCCCACCCTCAGCTTCAGCTCCTGGCTTACACTGATCTGCAAAGTCCAACCCTGAGGACATCAGGATTGCTTTAGGGAAGGCGTGAGACCAAATTCTGGCTATGAAAATGAGAGAAAGGGTTTGCTGAGGCTTCTGGGCAAGGAGCATCTTTGGTGTCTTGAGAAAGACTGGAAGAATCTCCATCCTTTCTACCAAAGAGACTGAGAAACACGTATCCTCTGGAGCTGTTGACAGTCCCATGCGAACACAAGAACTACAGTTTCCAGATGACATTGGCACAGTGGAAAGCAGATGTTGTAGACAGAATAATGTCTTCCCCCATCGTGTACACAAAAAGATGTCTATGTCCTAATCCTCAGAACCTGTGAATGTTACCTTACATGGCAAAAGGGATTTTGCAGATGTGATTAAATTAAGGATCTTGAGACAGGTGGATTATCTTGGTTTCTTGGGATGGGCTCAGTGTACTCTCCAGGGTCCTTATAATGCAGGAGGGAGGAATATCAAAGAGAGAAAAGGGCAAGTGGCAAAGGCAGCTGAGAAAAAGAGAGAGAGTGAGAAAGACAGAGAGAGATTAGGAGATGCTGTGTTGCTTGCTTTCAAGATGGAAGCCTCTAGAACTAGAAAAAGGCAAGCAAGCAGAGTCCTCCCTAGAGCCTCCAGAAGGAACACAGCCCTTCCCAGACCTTGACTTCGGGACTTCTGATCTCCAGAACTGTGGAATAATAGATTTCTATTGTTTTAAATCACTAAGTTTGTGGTAATTTGTTACAGCAGCAAGAGGAAACTAATACAACAGGAAAGAGAGATGAGTAAAGACAGGGTCACTGGTTCTTTGGTGGTATTGATGAAGCACTTTATCAAACACCAGTGAAGTCCCCTGTGCCTTCTGAGTTTTTGGTTTAGAAACAGCCTTCATTGTTTAAGATTACTGGATTTGGGTTTCTCTCACTTGAATCAAGTTACCCTAACCAATAGCAGCACTAAGTAAACACAGAAGGATGACAATGCTCTGTGTAACAATGTGAAGTGCCACCTTTTACTGTAGAGGACAACAGTGTAGATTTTGCTGCCATTAGGAAAGTGTTTCTCTTCTTCAATATGGACTTAGACTGTTGTGTTTCTGAGCATTGAACCCATCCTTTGGAGGTGTTCGCATGTATGTATCACTCAGGATTTTCACCTATATTGAGAAATGGTTGGTGAGATCTATGTGGAGACTGGGCTTGGAGATCAATACTATCTCTACCCTTGAAGGGCCAAATCCTACCTGCACTGTCTTGGCAAAGCCTTCCATGGTGAATAACTGGGTAATTGTATTACTGAGGCATTACTCTGTCCAGAGATAACGTGTGGAAATGGATGAAAATGGAGCTCAAGCCTTTGGTTAATGATTAGGGTCACAATGTATAGAATGAGGATTCACACTGCAGAGATCTGAAAAAGGGGCTCTCATCAAGAGGCGCAGAAACCTGTAGATGGCAGCGCAAAAGGAAGAATCCAGTGTGTCTAACCCTCCTTTGAAAGGGTTTGCCTTGTCTGCAATTTTGTCTTGGATTACAATAAACAATTATAGAAAGCATTTCTTCTTTGGATGCTGCAATTAATTTGGTTATGCTCAGCCTTTAGTGAGTCCCTTTGGGAAAGTCGGTGGAGAATAAAAGTAAGGGGCTGCGCCGGAAAGCATGGCCCACCCACCTGCACCCACTGCTGCCTGGGGAGGGGGACAGCCCCACCTCAGTAACAGCAGAGTGTGTCTCAGAGTTTCAGGTGGAGCCACTGCAGCAGGAGCAGAGCCCAGCAGTGTGGGAGCAGCGAGGACAGCCCCGAGGGATGGTGGCCCTTGAACAGGAAGAAGGGTGCAATACCATTATTACATAACAACGTGTCAAGGTCAAGTCAAGGTTATCCCTATGAAAATACCACCCTCCCTTACCTTACAGAATGCTTTCTTGAGAGGGAGGAAAAGAGATGTCATTGCAGCTGTGGAATGTGCGGTGGGAGGATGAGGAATTGGGTACAACCCACAGACAATGTTATCTGCAGGACTGATCGGCTCAGGGACAGTGCCAGACTGTGAGCTTCATCCTCCATGCGTGTCTCAGCAGGGAAAAAAATCCCTGAAAACTACTTGGATGAGTGGGCTAGTCATGGTGTGGTAGGTCTGATAGAAGTAATATCAGCTTTGGTCTCAGAAGGACCTGGGTGTCTGTCTTGGCCTCAAAATGTGTTAATTCTCATACTTGAAGGCAGTACTGGAACACTCTCAGCCTCAGTTTTATTGTCTGTAAAATGAGACACAATGCTGTAAGGAACTGAGAACAATCATGAAGAATGAAAGCATCTAGCAAGTGTTCAATGATTCATATCTATTATTATTTTTATCATTATCTATGCTTCTAGCATAACTCTTAGAATGGAATAAATTCTTAATAAATAACAACAGCAAATACGTCTATAACATTTAACTATGTTCTAAGCACTGTTTAAGCACTTATATTAAATAATCTAATCTTCATAATAACCTATGGCTTAGCTGATATTCTTTTTCCATTATACAGACGAGGAAATTGAGGTCACAGAGATTAAGTGACTCACCAAAAGTCACACAACTAGCAAATGGCAGGGCCAGGAATAGAACTGAATCTAAGCTCTCAAGCTGCAGAGTCCATTCTCTCAACCATGATGGTATAAATGTCACTTCCCATCTGCCTCCCCTACTTCCGTGGCAGATGCTGTGAGTAGATACGAAAAGAGCATGGTAGGCATGTTACTAACTTGAAGGACATGGAGGACACAGCTCAGCTGCATGAGGCCACTGGAACACACACAAAACCATATGGACCCCAGTGTTACATCACATCTTTTAAATGAAGTGTGGTCGGAGCCGGAGACTTCCGAGTGAACAGTGAGAATCTGAGATGTCTTGGAAATGGAGATGCGCCAGGAGCTGGCTGCAGTAGTTAACAGGGGAAAGTGACTCCTGACTCGCTTTCCCCTTTCTCCTCCTGGGAGCACATAGAGCCCTAAAAGGAAGAGAAGGAGAAAACCCTTTCAGCAATTTTGAACCCGCAGGATTTAAAAAACATTGGACGTTATAGAATCTGCTCATTTTGCAATTGAGGGAACTGAGTCCTAGGTGGGGACAGTGACCTGCTGGAGCTCACAGAGATAGACTGTCCGGAGGAATGAGTAACAGCTTGTGGCAGCTATGGTGAAGTGGGGACAGAGAGGCCTGGAGAAATGACATGTGTAAAACGCTCACAGGAAGCACCCGGACAGCAGCCCTCAAGCAATGGTAGCCACGGTCCTCACGACAGTGCTATTTTGATAATCATTGCTAGTATGCAGGGATTGTCTTTGAGGTAGGTGTAGAGCTCAGTCAGGAGACTTTCATAATCTAGGGTGGTAATGACGAGAGTTTGGATGAGGTCAGGGGTGATAGTGGGCACGGAGGAGGGAACATGCTATATAAACAGATCAGAGATAAAAGAAATGGGTCTTGTGAACCACTAGGACTTGGGGATTTGACAAAACAAGGTCCACTTTCCAAGTGGAAAGCTGTGGCCACAATGGGACGGGTGAGGAGGCAGAGGCCAGGGAATGGGCAGGGCAGACAAACCCTTGGCCCTCTTGCCAATTTGGCCCCTTCACTGCAGAGAGTTTGGAGTCTGTTGAGCACAGAGGAGCCTTTCCTCTCTCCCGCAGAGCACATCTGGTTTTTGTGATGAAAGGGCCTGAGGTGTCAAGTTTAAATGTCGTGACTGACCAGCTAAAGAGGAGAAATGATGGGAAGCATGTCAGGTCAGCACTGTGATCTCCCTGAGGGCTGTAAGTGATCTTCCCAATAATAAACATGGAGCCCGTGATGGTGGTTGCTTCCCTGACCGGAATTTTATATGCACACAAGTTGGAAAACGTGGCCAGAAGTTTCAGCCAGGTGCTTTGTAAGGTCCTACAAGCCATTACTCTTTTCTAATAATGTCCTAGTAAGAAATGTAATGGGGAATATATGAGCCAGACAACATCCCGATCTTTTGCAGAAGGTGCTGTTGATATTTGGGCAACTATGGTGAAGAGCCCTTTGCAGGAATAGAGTTGGCAATTACCAAAATGGGCAAACTTGAGAATCGGCTTCATTGCTTCCACACTGCCTGTTTGGTAATGCTTGTGCTTTGATGACCTCCTGGATCTTGGAATGCTTTCCATTATTCCAACTTGCTTTCAACAAAGTGCTAAAAATTAATTCACAGTGAGGTGTGAAGTGTTGATAGAAGCTTAAAAGGCTGCCTCTTCCTGGGTATTTGGAGGAAAAGGGATGAGTCAGAGACAAAGCAGAAAGGCTATGATGCACTGGGTTTCAGAAACTGAACTTATGATATGAAAGTCACTCCATTGCTTCAACTGAAATGCACTTGAACCCCCTTCCAGGCTTCACCTGTTCCTCAAAGCCCAGATCAGCCACATAGACTTTGCAAATCTGTCACTGTCAACCCCAGCATACAACAGTCCCCCTACCTTGAACTTCTTTTGGATTTACTGCGTGTTCATAACTTAACACCTGTATAGAATTGCAAAAAGCAAACCCATTAGCTATCTCCACTTGGATGGCATGGTCTCAAACTAACTGAGCCTTGGAGACCCAGAACATTGAGTTCAAATCCCAAGTTCCCCATGGACTAGTTGGGCATACTTAGGCTACATCATCATGCAATATCTCAGTTTCCAAATTTGTAAACTTCGTGTATTAATTCTTACAGAAAAATGTGAGAATTAAGTGGGATTTCACAGGGAAGCTACCAAGACACAATAAGGGTTTAACAAACGTTAACTGCATTCCTTTCTAACTATGCTCTTTCTCAAACTCCTAAAATGGTGGGAAGAGGCAGCACACGGAGTTCAGTTATGTCCCAGGCTCCCATTTGCATTTGGCCTCTGTCTGTGTGTGATTTTTTTGTAATATTGGTGTGCTACTTGTGCTATTATTGAGTGACTATTTTCTTTAAATCTACTTACTCATGAAAAGTTTTAATCTATTTTTTAAAAATTGTATTACAACTATAAGTGGAAAAATCACTATCTCTTGCTCTAAATAGATGGTAAAACTAAATACAGTAAGATAGAGCAGTATTATTAAATTCTAAGTAGGTCTAAGCATTGAATTTGCTCTCTTACTGTTGAAAAAGGAGGACTAGCAAATGTTAAATAGGTTTGATAGAGTCTTATGAAACTGAGAATTTTTCCTTGGTGCAACTAGGTTTGAAACATAATTGAAAAGAAACAAATTGTTTTATAATAAGGTTTATTGTCATTTGATTGATGTGTGACTACCATTTAAATCATCTTTCATCCCACTCTTAGAGGAAAAATTATAATGGAAAGACCAAAATTTTGGAGCTAGGGAAACAAGGATGTAAACTTTAGCCCCACTCCTTACTTACCAAGCACATTGAGCAAGCTACTCCCAGTCTTTGGGCCTCAGTTTTCTCATATGTAAAATGAAATACTAATACTCAAGTTGGAAGATATTTGCATGGACGCGATAGAGTATATGCAGTATCTGGTAAAGTGCCTTGAATTCATAACAGAAAAGCAAAATGTTGATGACGGGGAAAATTGCCTGTCAAAGTGCAGATAAATAAAATAAAGGGCAGGTTGTCGGTGTGCCCAGCCACCTAATTTGGTGGGACAAAGATGGTCTGTGATTCTCATCTCAGACATCTGGACAACCTGTCAGCACATAACTGGGTGGTTTTGAAACACCCCAGGATTATATAATGTTGGATAGTAACCAGGTCCGTTGGACCTTCTTCTTTTATTTCTTATTATATTGATTTCATTTTTCACTCATACAAAGCTTTTAAAAACATTTTTATGCAAGATTGAGAAAATATAATTAAGTAGAAAGGAAAAAATAAAATCACTTGTGATCTCACTACCCAGAAATAACAATTGTTGGTATTTTCAAACATTGTCTTTCGGATTTTTCTATGCAAATTATAGGTATATAACTTTTTCAAATGGAAAGCTGCTCTACCCTTTGTTCGTTATCAACTTTGTAATTCAACCAATAAAACATTTTCACAAGAATATTTTCATTAATAAATATAGCTCTACAACATGATTTTCATGATTATGATTGTTTAGCCTGCAGATGTAGCAAAATTTACTTGGCCAATTCTCTAATAGTATTTAGATTTCTTCCCCTTGAGTTAATATATTAAAATATTGCAATTTATTTCCTTTTAAATGAATCATGACCCATAGCAAAAATATTCCTTTCATGTAAATGATAAAAAGTGGAATTTCTAGTTTAAAAATATGAGAAGTTTAAGTATCTGTTTAACTTTGCCACTTTAGTTTTAAGAAATTTAATTATCAATTTAAAATGAAAGTATAAATAACACACACTTCTTAGTACCCCTGCTCAAACTAGGTGATATCACATAAAGATACTTTTGTCAATTTAGGTGAAAATATTATTATTTGAGTTTATACATTCCTATATACTTGTCAATGGTTTCTATTTCCTCTGATATGAACTTTGTGTTCAGACCTGTATTTATTTTTTTTGTTTTGGGTATTGATCTTATTCTCCCTAATTTGCAAGAACTCTTTACATATTAAGGTTAGTAATTTGTATGTCACACACATTGGCACTAATTTATTCAGTAATTTATTGATTTCTTTTATACACACCATATATGATATTTAGAATGTTTAAAAATATCATGTAGTCATATCTGTTGGTAATTTCTTTTATGACTATGTTTTTGGTATCAAGCCTAGAATGTTTTACTCTATGATTGATTATATAAATTTTTGCATATTCTTCTAATGCTTTATGAGTATTTTCAATTGTACAGATAAAACAAAAATATCATAAAATATTATAAAATTTAAATATTTATGATGGGAATTACTGAAACATGCCCTCATCTCCTTGATCATCTCATTCATTCTCACGGCCCAGAATATGATCTGATGACTCCCAAATTTATATGTCTGTGCCCAGTCTATCCCATGAATTCCAGAGTCACGTATCCACCTGACTATTTCATATCTCCACTTGGATATCAAATAAGCATTTCAAATATAACAGATCCCAAACTAAATCTTGATACTCCCTGCAAAACCTACCCCTCCTGCCATCCTCCACATCTCAGTTAATGGCACATCCACCTTCGTACTGCTCATAATTACATTCTCAGAGCCTTCCTGGTTCTCTTTGTTTTACTGTCTTCATTCAACTAGTCAACACATTCTGGCAGCAGGGCCTTCAGAACCAGAAGCCAGAAGCCTCACACCACATACACTGCCACCAGCCTGGTCTTCCCCATCGTCATCTCTCGTCTCTAGTGTTGTGCAGCCTCCTATCTGCTTTGCCGTTGGTAGATTCTCTGCATGATAACCATAGTAATCCCACTTAAAACAAAACAGAAAACAAAAACCAAGTCAGAGCACGTCTGCTCCTGTCTTTAACTTTCCGACAGCATACTTTCTCATGCGGTACAAACACCACAGGCCCCAGATGTGCTTTATCTTCCAGATCTCATTTCCTACTACTCTCTCTTCCTCTCTCCAGATAACTCCAAGGAGCATCACCAAAGCCAGGGTTTGGAATATGCCAGGCTCACACTCACGTCAGGTCCTTGTACTCACTGTTTCTTCTGCCTGGGAAAATGCCCCGGTAAACACATGGCCTCTTCCTCATGACTTTCATGTCTTTACTCAAAAGTCACCTTCTTAGTGAAGCGTGACCTCCTCATACTTTGTTTTTTGCTTTATTTTCCTCTGAAGCATTTGTCACCATTTAACATATGATATATTTTACTTATTTATTTTGTTTATAGTCGCTCTCCTCCCCACGAGAATGCACGCTCCATGAGGGCAGAGATGTTGTCCTTGTTCACTGCTACTAATATATCCCCAGCACCAAGAATAGTGCCTGGCACTTGTCAGACATGCAATAATTGTTTGTTGAATGAATTAGTTTATTATATACTCCTCTTGTATAATCACCCTCAAACTCAGTCCATTCCCCACTTCCCAGAGATAATTAATGGTAAGCAAAGAAAGTAAGTTAAAGAACATTATATGCAAAAAATCTGTAATGGCAAAAAAAAAAAAAAGAACCCATCGCATGCCAAAATAAAGTTATGGAAGAACACACACCAAATTAAGATGCTGTTATTCCATCTGGAAATTATTAGTTTGTGAAGTGTGAGGAGAGAATATATTTTTTTCCCAAGTGACTAGCCAGTTGTGCTATTATTATAAAAAACTATCCACTAATTCCCCACTGATCTGTTATGCCACTTTTAACATATATTACATCTGTCTCTACTCAGGCCAGGTTCCTGGACTTATATCTGTAATGCACAATTTAAAAATTATAGCTTTTTAGCAAATTTGCCTATCTTCAGGGTTAGTTATCCCTTATTACTCTTTTTCAAAATGTCCCTGGCTATTTTCATGAGTTTATTCTCTCAGATACCTTTTGGAATTAAGTTGTTAGGTTAAAGGATTAGAATTTTTATTTGGATTTCATTAAATTTACAGATTAATTTGTGTGGACTTAACATGTCTACAATACTAAGTCTTTCCATCTTGGAACATGGTATTTCTTCCTAATAATTCATGTCTTTTACGACTCAAGGATAGTCATTTTGTCATCCTAAGGTTTAGTATGTTTCCTATTAACTCTTTAAGTTATTACTGGCATATAGAATAGCCATTAATTTTTGTGTATTTATTTTTATCTTAAGGCAATGTACTGAGTCTTATTATTAGAATTTTTTTGTTGTAGTCATTGCTGTTGTTGCCATTCCAGTTGTTGTTGTGTCTTTTTGGTTTTCCAAATAGACGCTCATCATCTCAAAATAATGACAATTCTGTCACCTCTTTGATTAGCCTGGATTCCTCAGAATTCAAAAGCTGAGATGGTGGTTTATATATGAGTAATTTGGCAGGAAATACAACCCCATGTAATAGTCCTTGCACCGTGGGGAGCAAAGCAGAGAAAGACAATCAAAGGATGTGTTTTTCCGTGGGTCAAAGCTAGAGGTGACCAGTAGTCTGATTACACAAGATTGACCGAGAAGCCGATGTAATACATCTTGGATTATCTATGATAAGGAGAGAGCAGGAAAAGAATCTATCTGCCTTCTTTCATCTGCCATTTGTCAAAGTTTTACTCCAAGGGGTGTTAACTTTGCCTCACTTCTGAGTTTTGCATATGTGGGCACTGAATGTGGTCCCAGCACTTTTCATGCCTCAGGATTGAGAAGGAAGTTCCAGGAAAGGAGAGGGACATGGTGCAGGTCTGCAGTGAGGCTCTGTCAGATTATAGCAGGAGTAAATCAATCTGAGAGTACATAGCACAGTGCTTGCTGGAATATGAAATAGGTAAGGCTCAGGGGATCTAAAGTCATGTGTAAGAGATGACTGATACAGTCCACCCCTTGTACTCAAGATCCTCTAGCACCTTCCTTCATCTCTGGCCCCACATTACAATTGGAGGGGAACACAATGTCCTCACTTCATCCCTGAGAGAGGGAATTACAAATTCAATCTTTCATAGAGTCACATTCAGAGAGGTAGCCAGCCATAATCTATGCAAGATTTTACAAGAAGGTTAATAAAACAAGATCTCGCTCCTATTGCAACAGCTCCATTGAGTGTCTCTCACTTTCTTCCCCAGAGATCCTCTGACTTTCTTTTTGAGATACTTGCAGCATAAACACTCTTAGTCATTCTGGTGTGATTTTATATGTGTATTTATATTGCAAGTGGGTTTCTTGTAGGCAAGCACAGAGTCAGGTCTTGCTTTTTTTTTTTTTTTTTTTTTTTTTTGACATATTGACATTTTTTTGCCCAGGGTAGAGTTCCGTGGCGGCATCCAAGCACACACCCACAAAAAAATCCTGGGCAAAACCGGTACTCCAGCCGAAACCACCC
>CAUYRT010105245.1:0-15347 GCA_963574885.1 Lepilemur ruficaudatus | reverse complement strand
AGGAAATTGGTTCCAGGACTGTCTGCAGATACCAAAATCCACAGATGCCCAAGCCCCTGATATAAAATGGTGTAGTATGTGCATATAACTTAAGCACATCCTCCTGTCTACTTTAAATAATTTCTGTATATTTATAAAATCTAATACAACATGCATGCTATGTAAATGGTTGTTTTATTGTATTTTATTTGCATTACTTTTATTGTTATATATTTTCTTAATTTTTAAATTTTTCTGTAATATTCCGTCCGAGCCGTGGCAGATGCAAGACGCGGATACAGAGGGCTGAGCATGCTCCCGTTCCATCAAAAACAGAAAACAGAGGCAATGTTTAAATTTACTGAATTTCTAAACTACTGCATGATTATTTTTGAGTCAAGGAGATTAAGCATGAAAATAAAATCTTAAAACCAACAGTGCAGAGACAGCTATAACTTGTCTCCAAGCATGCCACTTATGAGAAAGCTGGGGTGGCCCGATAATTGAAAATATTTATACCAATGACTAAAATAGAGGAGGTGAAATCACACACATTAGAGCCCCCATCTGTCTTTTTAGGTGTTTTATTGGTGGTTCTGTCTTGCTGCTCCTTTGGGAACCCACCACAAAATGAACATTAAATGTAGCCTATAAAACACACACGTGAGACGCCTATAAATTTTCGATGTCATCCCTAGAGAGAAAGGGGCTTTTCTCTGGATGAGTGATTTCTGAAAAGAGCAAAAATGAAAGTGGTGGCTTTCTAAAGACTACCGCAGCAACTCCATGCAGATAATTATTTTGTGAGTTAAACCTGTACCTAGTCATCCTGCTACTCAGAAGGTCAATAGGTAAAAAGAAAGAAAGTTAACATATGAAAAGTTGGCCATATGTTAGAAAGTTGGGCTTGTTATTTGCAGCAAGAACACTTTGGAGAATAATGCCAGGGGAGTTTAGTCTTCACAACGGAAGCTGAGAGTCTGATACCAAGGTGAGTGCCTGTGTCCCGATCTCCTCTTCTTAGAAGGACACAAGTCAGACTGGATTATCGACCACCAGTAGACCTCGTTTTAACTTAATTACCTCTTCAAAGACCTTACCTCCAAATCCGGTGACATTCTGAAGGGCTGGGATTTAGAACTTCAGCATAGGCATTTTGGAGGTACACCACGCAGCCCGTAACAGATACCTTGCTCCCTTTTGCATGTAAGAAATGGATTTTAAAAACTTAACTGGTTTTTCCAGGATTGCATACAAAGAAAATGAACTAACGTAGAACTATCAAATGCACATCTGTCTAAATTCCAAAGTCCGCCTTGTTTCAATTTTATGTGTTTCGTCATTTAGACAGTCCATAAATGCCGCAAGCCTGTTTAACGTGAAGCACCCAAGCCACCGTTTGAAGACAAAACAAACAGAAGATAATGTATTTAAACTGAATTGGAGGAAAATATCGCTAGTTAAATACAGATATGTTTACCAAAAAAAAAAAAAAAAAATA
Organism: Lepilemur ruficaudatus; assembly: GCA_963574885.1. Taxonomy (NCBI): domain Eukaryota; kingdom Metazoa; phylum Chordata; class Mammalia; order Primates; family Lepilemuridae; genus Lepilemur; species Lepilemur ruficaudatus. The sequence continues at coordinate 13,867 of CAUYRT010105245.1, read as the reverse complement.
GACACTATTCATCAAGGCTGCAAAAAAGAATCTCTTGATAAATGCTAATGTTTTAAAATTGACTATGTAATTTTGCAAACACAAACATATATTTTCCCTTGTGGATTATTATATTGTGTTTACAACATAAATAGAGAAATCTCCCTGTAGATAGGACTTGGCCAGAATGTGGGCATGACGTAGATATGTACAAGTCGTATTTAGACAGATGTACACAAACACAGCAGATGGAAATTTACCCCTTACTCAGAACAATAACCAGATAAATAGAACGGTGTCTGCCATATAAGTCACTGAAGGAGACTGTTGATCCTAGGTTGCAAAATATTTTTGATATGAAAATATAGCATTGTGTAGTTTTTTTCTTTACATAAATAGAAGCCAATTATAAATATTATTCTATAATGTCCATAAACTGTGCATTTTTATGGAAAAGATAACTTCGTGATCTTTCGTGTCGAATGATGGAAATAGACCTTATTGTTCTGAATTTCGGTTGTATCTCTCTGCATTGATGCACCCTACGTTAATCGAACAATAGTATATTGGTGAATAATAAGTCAGTTCCCAGTTTTTAGTTCAAATGTATTTTTTTAAAACTGTGTTTCAGTACTTTTCTCCAGATCTTTTTATGCCCATAAAATCATTCATAAACTCAATCCTAGCATTTTAACTGCTGGGTCAGAGGGTATGTAAAACTAAGTTGCCGAGTTTTTCTAAGTTTTCTCCAAAGGATTTTACCAACTGAGGTTCCTTCCAAGTGTATAGATTGAACCCAACGCCCTTTTCCTCCGCTCGCGGGAAGCTCTGAGTTCTTCACGTGACGTCCGACTCCTGCATGGACACGGAACCTCAATGCAGTGAAGAATTCACTGAGAGTTTGGGGTCTTGATATGACCTGTGGTCACTGCTCCCCTGTCCAGGGAAGACAGAGTGAGGAGGAGGTGAACGACTGCAGTCGGGCCAGGGCGGAGCGGAAGAGAACAGGAGAAAGTGTCCCAGGTTTCCTTAGTGCAAGCTGCAGGTGCCTGACACCAGCCAGGGTACAGGTCGAGAGCAGCTTAGAAGAGAAAAGGACTCTGCTATTAGCAAAGGGATACAACCCGGGCAGCAGATGGAAGGAAGTCTCCGGATTTGGGGAGGAACAAGGAAAAGCCATGCATTCACCTCTTGCTCCCATCCTCTTCCTCCTGCATCTGCAAGGGCTTAGAGACTCTGGCCTCCTCTCTGCCTTATGTCCCTGGACATGGGCACGTACACCTGACCTGGGGCATCCTTCGGGCAGGGAATTGTCATCTCTTTATTGAATTGTGTACAGCGCTATTTTCTCCAAGTAGGAATGAACAGAATATCCACTTCTCTCAGTGGGAATTTGGTCAGTGTTTAGAATTACGAAATGCCGCTCAGATCTCCCCCGCCGCACACCATTGCGGGTGCAAAGTTAAAAGACAGAAGGTCGAATTTAAACAAATTTAAACCTCTCCAGTGCATAGTATTTTTCACATGAAGTTTTGACGTGAAGTTTCAATGATTACTCTCAAAAGGGGGCTCTCTCTGCCTGGTTGTGATTTATTTATTGCCAAGTTCCCTTTAGTAAGTTGTAGAAATTGGGATGATGCCACGGCAGCACTGTTGACTGTAATGGGAATTTTATTACCTGGAGCATGACCAGCCCTGCAGCAATGACGTATTATCAACTTACCAGATTCTATGTTAAATATCCATCTAAGCTGTGATTGCATTAAACAAGCCAACGTGTGTTAAAATACACATGAATGAAACACACAAGAAATATCGCATTGCCATCATATGTGTTTATAAAATTACAGTCTATTTTACAGATTATTTTTTAAAAATATAGAAGTCCCATGGAACAGCAACTGCCTCTGTCTGCGGAAAGCATCTGTCGGTCATCTGCATTGAAATTGGAAGGTGGTCTGTACTTGGGCAGTAACTCACGGGCTATTATTGTCTTTTTGACTTGTCAGGCACTAAGAAAAATCTGAAATGAAAATATCTTGCTCTCGGCGTTTTGCCCACGAACACAGTGAGGAGGCTTTCCAGTCTCTTCTGATGCAGTTGGCCAAGCTGCAGTTGATGGACCCTCCGGAATGTCACATGAAATATCGGGCCACCGCAGGACACGAGCCGGCCAGCCCCGCCGTCCGTTGCAGTAACGCACGCTGTCTCTCTGGTGTAACGCTTACAGAGTTAAATTTTATTTTACTCTTTTTTCCCTTAGAAAATGACATTATTGTCATGAGGCAGGGCTGGTCCCCTCCCACGATAACACGGATGAAATGTCTCTGATTTTATTTTGCAATAGTCCGTCAGCCCCGGCCCGGTAAAGCACAACAGTTAAAGTTCTGTGAGCTAAAACAAACACATCTAAAAGAGTATGTTATACTAATGGTTTAGAATTTTGCAGAGCATAAAGGCCGGATAGGTCCCTATTCAGTGAAGAGCAGAAATACACCAATGAGAATCACGGAGTTGGAACATAGACAGCACGGCGATGTTTAAAGGATCAGATTGCGACAGACGTTTCGCCAAGGCGTGCGGCAATGAAATTAATCTCTCGCCGGGGTTATTCGCTCCACATTTGGGGCAGCAGAGATTTTTTTGTTTAATTATTGTGGCAAAGTACACATACCATAAAGCTTGCTATTTTAAATATTTTAAAGTGTGGATTTCAGTGGCGTTAATTGCATTCATGGTGAGCAACCGTCAAAACCCTCCAAGCATTTTCCTCTGTCTAAATAAGACTCTGTATGCATTAAACACTAACCCCGTCTCTCTTCCCCCAGCCCCTGGAAACCACCGTTGTGCTTTCTACATCTATGACTTTGATGACTCTAGGGACTTCTTAGAAGTGGGATGATATAATATCTGCTCTGTTGGGTCCAGCTTATTTCACTGGGCATAGCGTCCCCAAGGTTCATCCGTGGAGTAAGCACGTACCAGAATTTCTTTACTTTTTATGGCTGAAGAGTATTTCATTGTAGGTAGAGACCACAGTTTGTTTATCCATTCAAACATCAGTGCACATTTGAATTCTTTCCGTATTTTGGTTATTGTGAATAATACTGCTATGAATGTAGGTGCAAAATTATCTGTTTGAGTCTCTGCTTTCAATTTGAGGAGGGAGTTGCCTATGCAAAGATTTCTACTTCTCTGCAACCCTTGGGAAGGTTATACTGGTGAGAAACTATTTTTTAAAAAAAAACCTGGCAATTTGAAATTTCTCTCCAATATGTATTTTCTCTTCTTTTTCATTCATCATCTCAAATCCAATCTCAGGACAAAAAATTATTTTCCAAGAATGACATCTGAAACTAAACTGGTGTCCTCTTTACAGAGTTTACAAAGCACGTTCTGAAATGTTGACTTCGATAACTGTGATGGTACTTTCTTTGCTTGTTTTTAAGATTATAATTTATGATGATAACTTACACTTAACTGATGCAGACACCAAGGAACAGAAATTACACTGCCCCATCTCTACTTAAAACATGATAGTTCACATTGTATTATTCTTAGTAACAATGGCAAAAAAAAAAAAAAAAGGAGATTTAACATAGGGCAATACCTTTATTCCCTGAGCTGTCACCAGGTGGTCTCACCATGCACCTGAAACTTTGTTTCTCTCATGCCCCTGAGGTGTGATTTCAACTCTAGCCATAAAAGATTCCTCAAACTCTCCATCTTCACGTTGCAGGGATTTTGTTTCTGCTGCCGTTTCAGCCAGCATCGAGCTTGTCTTCCTCTTGGGAATGGAAAGCTGATGAATGCTCAGCAATTTGCAATAAAGCCCCATCCACAAAGCCTTGCTCTGAGCTCATGCTTCTCCTAACTTCCAGGATGGGCGGATAGGTAGAAAAATGTAGACAGATAGATGATACGTAGGTGGATAGATAGATAACAGACGACAGATAAGCAGATGAAAGATACATACGTAGGTCATAGATGATGGATCAATCACAGATAGATGACAGGTGATAAATAAAGGGATAAGAGATAGAGAGAGATATATGTCTGTGTGTGTGTCTACACCTGTGCCAGTTCCTCCAGTTGCAGTTACCAATTTTATATCTATCCTTCGATCCACTCCAAGATAAAGTGCAGACAATGTATTTATCTGCCTCTATCATCCCAAACCTAGAGCTAAGATACCATAAGCACTTAAGTACAGGAAAGAATGAATGAAGAAACCGTCGACGTTTACTTAGAGGCGAGGCAAGACTTGATCTTCCTGAATATCCCACCGTACGGTCAATGCTTTCCCACTCCAGGTATGGCAAAGGGCAGCTGTGAGTACTTTTCGCCCTTACAGGAGAAATAAAAGCCAGTTCGCCACCGCAGGTACGCAGGGATCCATTGTCTACGCTGCGGACACCGGTCCTAACGATCAAAATCTTCCTTGTCACAAACATTTTCCTCCACGCTGAATTGCAGAATAACGTTATTTAACTTCCTGTCGTGGTGATAAAAATGACTCAAAGCCTAAAATGATTTCTATTTGTGCTGAAAAATGACAAATATTGTTTTCTTGGTACTGGGGAAAGTTTCAACATATGGAGTCCGAGGACTGGGCAGTATTTTTTTTTTTTTTTGCTGGATAATTCTAGAAAAAAATCTATTGTATCGGAGTAGGCAATGATATCAATAGCTTGAAATATGAACATGTGTTTGTTTTTATCAATAGCTTGAAATATAAACATGTGTTTGGTTTTATCAATAGCTTGAAATATAAACGTGTTTGTTTGCTGCGTGGTGAGACTGATAATTATTTTGAGAGGACATTTTTGGTCACTGCAGGAATTGGTTCCACTGCAAAGACAGTCACACTTGATATTCAAGCTTGGCAACTTCTTAACATGAGAAAATAATCATTTTTTTTTTTTTGCCCTGGAAATAGAAATACTTTTTTTTTGAATCCTATGGAGTCTCTCAGTCACGAACAGCTATGACCTGATCCAAACACGTCATCTTTAATGTGTGGCATTGCTCAGTTAGAATTATTTACATTGCTTCTACCTCTCTTGCCTTCTTTTCATCCACACGTAAAACCGCCGGCTGAATTCACAGCCTGACGTTTACTTTCTCCCTTCCACTATTTTAGAAGATTCCTGGAAAGTCCTTGCACCTCTAGGTTCTCATTCGTTCCCTTTACATCGAACTCATTTTTCACAGCGTGCTCTGAGTGATCTTCCTAAACCAAAAACCTGGTCCTATTTATTAAGAGCTATCAATAATTCATCAGTGACGACAACAATTGCTTTTTGTCTATCAACTTCCCACTTTGTTTTCCCTTTTTATAAGAGACCTCTCCCTTTGTTTTGTAGAGAACACGTCAGAACAGCTAAAGGATGTATTTTCAGCTCCCCTGGACTCTACGCGTGGACATTTACGTAGGTTTTCGCAGATAAGATATACGCCAATGTGAAAGGCATACACTTTCCTTCAAGTACATGAACACAGATTTCCTTCCTCTTCACTCTGTACGGTTTCTTTTCATGTAGTTGCCCTGCAGCTTCCTTCTGGAAGAGGAGAACCGCCCCTCGGACAACCGCAGAGCCACAGCGTGAAAGGCGAGCGTGAGGGGTAGATGGTGACGGCCACCTGGAGTGCTGTGGGAGAGACGAAGGTCTTTCACGTTTGAGCTTGTTGTGTGTCTCTCTTTGCAGCAGCAAAGATGTTCACCGTCAGCAATATCCCGTAGCACGATTGCTGTGATCTCTGCGTCTTGCTTTGGGCAATCATGTGGGAGCAGAGTTGATGCACCTGAGTTCCCACCAGAATCTTCCAAGCTGTTGCACGTCTTTGCCAGTCCCCTCCACTTTCTCTCTGCCATAAGAAAGAAATGTCCGAAACCGAGGTTGGTGCTCACACCTCACCATGTAACAACAGTCAGGTATGAGCCATCCTGGAACAGCCTTCTAAATTTTGAGGGTTATGCTTCACTGCTCCGTTTTCTAGCAAAAGTAGACTAATGTAATGATTGAAAACAATGCAAAATGAAATAACATAAAAAATCATGTTGCCAGTCATCAGGCAGGAAGACTTCTGTGTTTTTGTTTTGAATGGCATTAATGTTAAGTGTAGGCAGATATTTAGAAGAATGTACTTTTGGGTAGAAAACTACTGTCTTAGCTCAAGTTCCCCCAAAACATATCCTCAGGCAACAATGCTTGCGAAAGTGGCCGGTTAAGGAATTACTCCAAGGAGAAACAGGAATTGGGCCAAGGCAGTAGAAGGTACAAGAGGGAGAAACTTAGGGAGGGTGAGATTTTACACAATGTATCACGGAATTCTTGGGCACGTTCAGTTTTTCCCCGTGTTACTGACTGCTCCGTAAAGAAGAAAATACGTACAGGAAGAGACTACAAGACTGTGACTACAAATTAATCCCTGGGCTTTTTATTTTGCAATTGATGTTCATAGATCACTTGATTCATCAGAAATCTGGACATTTGAGAGATGTTGCTTTTCTTATTCTTGACCTCCTCTTGCGTCCCATCACAGTCCTCACCGCAGCTGCCGGAGAACTTTGCAAAATATTAACAGATCATTCCCAATGTCTTCCTTCATCTCCCCACCAACTTCTCATGTTTCAGAAAATTGACATGGAAATAGAGACGATTCTTGTAAGTGAAGCGTCATGAGAGTGCAGAAACCCCACACATACTCGCCATTAAATTGGAACTAACGGATCAACACTCATGTGCACACATGGAAGCAACATTCATTGGAAATCACGCAGGTGGGAGGGGGAGGAGGGGATGGGTAAATTCACACCTGACAGGTACAATGCACACTGTCTGGGGATGGGCACACCTCTGGCTTTGAGTAAATCTGTACAAGGCAAATTTATGTAACCAAAACATTTGTACCCCCATAATATTCTGAAATTAAAAAATATTACACATTTCCCATTTGAAGCTGTACGAGGCTGAGTTAGGTTTTCCTAATCAGATACTTATTTAAATCAGAAATGCAGAAAGTATTTCAGAGAGCTTTATACGTTTCAATGCCTTGGACGTTTTTTTTCTTCCAAACATGGTGTCTTACTGTCTTTCAAATATAATATGGCTTTCATTTTTTGAAGAAATAGCCTCCAGTGATCATCGCCCCCTGTGGAATTTTCACTGATGGATCTTGAAATTCTATCTCAACTAATGAAGATTGAGTGAATGCAATAAACAGCAATATTTTTAAAAAGACTTATCTTCAGAGCTGCTAGAAATTCATGAGATTGATGTCTGCAGAATTTTGGAAGGTGCCATCTCGCACGACTACTAAATGAGAGTCATTTTTCTTTTATTAATTTGATGTCACTTTATTAAAAAAGAATCATTCTGGTTATAAAAATTCATTAATATTAATACTGTATAAAGCCACAGAAACAGCTGGATGAGAATTCAGTGTAGACTCACCCTCGGAGTTGAAATCACTGGCTGTGCTCACATTGAGAATGAAAAAACGTGGGCAGTTGCTACAGATGAACAGGTTTCCTGTTTCCACAGCTTCCTGGAAATACTCTGTGAACGGTTCTGTATTCAGCTTTTTGCATCTGAAGATTTGGAAAGACTGAAAGTGGAAGCGATTTTCTAGCCCCTAGTTCTTGTTATTATAATCAAATTACCTAAACCATTCAGACAAAAGATACTTGAGAGTTTACAGGTATCCAGTTAATCGCAGCCGTTTTCCAAATTGATGGGTTTGCCAGGGAACTTTCAAGATATTAAGGATAAAAAAATTACGTATTCTTTGGAAAATCAAATAATAAAATGGAGAACAAACATGCATTTTATTTTTAGTTTTTTTTTTCTTTATTGAAGTATACTTTACATATCATGCCTTTACTCCATTTTAAGTGTACAATCAAATGATTTTCAGTGCATTTACCGAGGTGTACAGTTAATCACATAAATCAGTTTTAGGGGAATTCCTTTCCCCTATTGAGACCCCTCATTCCATTTTTTATGGGTCAGTATTGATCGGTACATCTGTCTTTGTAACTAGACGCATAAACATTTATGCATGAACTCTTCGATCCGTGTTTCCTGGCTCTGTGTGTGTGGGCGTGTCTGTGTGCGTGTTTATGTGTCCATGCGTGTGTGTATGCGTCTCGGCAAGAAGGGACATTTACAAATATCGTTCAAGTAATTCCATTTCATATGAACAACTGACCAAGCAGCTAATTTTTCTAGCCCCAATACAATTTCCTTTCTATTGTGACTCTTTCTTATAAATATTATATGAAACCGTCCAGAGTTACGGAAGTCAGTTTTAGAAAAGGAATACGTATAACTTCCACGCGTGGGTAAGGATTTGGTGCCTTCTTTTTCCAGCGCTACCTCCTTTCTGTAGTTTGTTTCTCCTGAATTTGTTTCTCGTCTCCGCAGGGAATACAGTGGCCCCTGCGTGCGTCAATCACTGAGAGGTGGAGACTGCAATTCACTTACCTACGGAATATGTTTAGAGCTTGCCTTCAGTCCATTTTTACAGAGACTCAATTTTGAGTTCTTCTTACGCAAAGTCAGTTTGACAAATATATTTCGTTAGTGTATATTGATTCGTGCTCTTGTGGTGGTTTGCATGAGACAGTTTTGAAAGGAGAAACTTACACACCTGGTGAGCTTCCACAAACAGACTGGAATAAAATGCCATCATTTCCCTGTAGCCACTTTAGAAGAACTTTTTAATGCTCCTGTCCCTGATGTGGTTCATATCAGAAATGCAGGGTGTCTTCTGCTGGCCAACTATGGTTTGTTTTTCCCTGGAGTTTCGTTAGAGTGAATCTGGGCATGATTTGAATTAAATAGTCTTGATTTGTTTTCCAAATTCTGGAACGTATTGCAGAAAGTTTTTTATTTTGCATATGCATGTGTGTGTACATATATAATGTACAAGTACATATGTGTGTATATATGTATCTATATATTTATACATATGTATGTATTCGTGTGTATAAATAACTGATCATAAACATATTCATGACAGTACTCACTGAATGTCATTTTAGCAAATAGCATTATACCATTTGGGTGTAGATAATGAGACTATTTATACATATGGACCCGTGATTATGGTAGGAGTGTTTTGTTTACCTGGTTATAACAAATTCTATCCTCTGAAAAATTTATTTAATAATGTCGTTAAGTACATTATTTTGTCTATAGAATTTATGTTACGTATTTATCCTTTGAGAGATGGGGTCTTGCTATGTTGCCCAGGCTGGAGTGCAGTGGCTACTCACAGGTGCTATCATAGTGCACTGCAACCTTCAACTCCTGGCTTCAAGCCGTCCTGCCGCCTCAGCCTCCACAGTAGCCGTGATAACAAGCGTGAGCCGCCACACCTGGCTGCTCCAAAATTTCTTTGTGGCAGAAGATGCTTTCCTGTTCTATGCCTTTTGCAGTCAGTCCTTTTCAATGATCTCTAATATTTGCGGCATGAGTGTATTCGGATCCCATGAAGTTAGTGGTATAGCCTTAAAAATTTGACATAAATGTGCGTTAATGCTTCGGGGTTTCATCTGAGTGGCAGAGGGTGGACAGAGAAGCAACTTGTGTACGGCGCGTAAAGGAAGTGAAAATAAAGCAGTCAGAAGCGAGTTCTAGTAAAACGTGTTAACAGTGTTGTCCACGAGCTCTCTTTCCTTTGACTTTTCGGACTCTGAGCAACACGCTTACTCTTCTCTCCCTCCGTCTATAATACCCGTCTTCTCACCTTTTCTCCACCCCTGTGGATGACATTGGCTTCCTACCTTCCAAGTTCAACCCAAGCCGGCTCTTCGCCTCCTGCTATGATAAAAGCAAACTTAAATATGACCCGAGATGTCCGTCCCGTCGACATCCACCGGCTGTTCACGTTTGATATACTTGTGCCTGAACGGCCGCCAGGATTCCTTAATAAGTGCTTGTAGCTTAGTTAGTGTTTTAAGGGCTTCTGTTAATTTCATTTTCCCCCGAAGGAAGAAATTTTATTAACGCATATGAATTGTCTTCAAATGATTGCAACGTATAATCTGATTATCTAAACATAAAAATTGATAAAGCCTTAAGAAAACCCTACTTTAGGATATATGGTTGGATAAGGCTGTTGATAAAAGAACAGAATAATCAGAAGCTATGAAAGGAAAAAAATGCACTTTTAAATGCCTGCGGGTAAAATTTTCCTAAACTAGATTTTTAAAAAGGGGCAATTGAAAACTAGGGAAAATCTTTGGAATGTATAAGTTGACCAAGTGTTAATTTCCTTAATAAAAGCACAAGGAGTTCTTAAAATCGGTGAGAAAAATGTCAACAATCATCTGACAGAACTGGGTAAAGAATATTGGGAGTTCACCCTAAGGGAAGCACAAGTTGATTATATATACGCGAAAGGGTGATCATAGCTTCACGACAAATCAGGAAAATGTGCAGTAAAACGTATCAAAGCATATGAAAATTTAATTCACGTCCTCTAGGTGTCCATGTAGAGAACAGAGCAAATTGATGGTGGAAATTTAACTTGGTTAAACCTGCTTGGCAGCGAGGTGGGTAAAATATTCCAAATTTTATATGCACTTTTTTATTCTCTTGTGTTGAGTTTTTTTTGTTTGTTTGTTTCCGTATATTCCCGCAGGAAGACAAAGATGTATGCAAAAGTCTATATCCACTGGTGTGTTATTTGCAATGACAAAAAGATCAGTGAAACACGAAATGCTTTTATAGGTGAGCAGTTGAATAAAACACCACAGGTGCAGACAATCCAATATTACACCAACGCCTGAAAGAATGACGCTGTCGATTGCGGCCGGGCACTGCGTCTAGACACCACGTGCCAGGGGTCACTCTGCCCACGTCACACCTATCCATGCACTGCGTGTAAACCTCACAGTCAAGTACTCAATCTTTGTTTCTTTTAACAGATGAAAAAAAAAGGTTCAATCAAGTAAAATAAACCTCCCAAGACCGAACAGCTTGTAAGCGGAGTGGCTGAAATGTTAATCCAGGTGGTCTAACTCCAGAGTCAAATGTCTTTCTCACACACATATATATGCAATGTACATGGGTGAGTATCTCTGCATATATGTATATAGAGCAGTTACATGTATGATGAGTATAAATACACGTATGCACATTGAGCATATATATGCTCACCCATGTGTTTTGCATGTATCTGTGTATGCATAAACACATACATACATGCGTATTATAGGTACATATATCCAATTTATATATACATGTATATCGACACACAGCAATTTTCAAATATATGTTTTAAATAAAAAGACAAGGTTCGGCTAAGTGTACTTAGAGCTGCTGTTTCTATGTTCTGTTTGACACATGTGTGCCCACATGCTCTCATTTTATTATGGGGCTGCAGTGATTCACAACCGATGAAAACACGGATTCTTTCCAGCACAGAAGGGATGATGGGGCAGTTTTTTTTTTTTTGTAGTGCGTACGCAAAAACTAACTCTTCAATTTAAGAATGCAATCTTAAGAAGAATGCATTAATTGGCCTCAACACATTTCAAGACACTTAGCATGCCATTTTAAATCAATGTTACCTAAAATTTGCACCACGGTTTTATGCCATGCATTTTTTGAAATACATATATTTAAATATCTTCCTATAAATATTACACATACCCTGGTTGTATTACAGTTGCCTTCAGTCCTTTTAGTACTGACCTCCTAAACTCTGCTTGATACCGAATTCTTATTCCTAGTGGTATTTAATTAAGCGTTCCTGACCAGCATTCTAATTTTGATTCTGCAACCTTGACAAGGCTTCTTGGAGATCAAGGTTCATTACATCAGCTTCTTCTACCCTCAGAGAAAATATGAATGCTTTTTAAAGCCCTCTCTCCCATCCTTCTGTGAAAAATAAAAATAAAAATAACAAACGTAAGAAAAATTTTCTAAAAATAATGGAAAATAAAGCATTCACTAGGGCCAGCATTGTCTCAACATTGCCTCTCTCCAAGTTATTGGTGTGGAGATTGTAAACTATGCTCCTGAAAACACAGCCAAAGGCTATTTTTTCCTTCAAGAAAAGAGTTAATTGGTTATGACAATTAAACACCCTCCAATGCTGAGTTGAACACTTTCCTGTTGGACAATATAGGTAATAAAAATCTGTTTCATTATAATTAACACAGATACTAAAGATAAGTTTGCACGACTCCCTCGTTTTTGTAGAATAGGAAACTTCCTAATTTGAGACTCAGTATAGCTACACATTAGGTTGAGAGGCATTTAGCAAATAAAGAATTTAGCAATTGATAATAGCCAAGTTATTCACTCTTATTCTAATTCCCTCCTGCATCCTGCTGCTTTTGACGGATTGAACTAACTAGAAAAACAACGGCAATACATTCCAATTCATTGCTGCACACTGTTTTACATAATTAATTTATTCACATTTCTTCAGTAATCCTACAGAGGAAGATGCGATCATTCCCATTTGACAGATGTGAACACTGAGTTGTATAGGGACCCACAAGTTACTCGAACACCCAGAGCCAAAAACGTTTGCATGATGGAAAAAGCAGAAGCCATTTCATTTCAAAGGCCAGGATATAATTTTTGTAAGTACTAAAGAGCCGATAAAATATGCTGTGGCATTTTATGGAAGCAGATTTCGTTATTGATCTTTCCTTCCGACGTCCATCATCTTGCCATTATTTTTCCCCAGTGCACAAAGAGTGTATATCATTTTATTCCAGCCCTCAAGCTATTAACTAAATCCTAATGGGATTATTTTCCCTCCAACTAATTTGTAAGTCTTCATGTAGTATAGCTTTTAAAAACCTTTTGCTAGTGACAAATAAATCATGTCCCTTGCATTTGGAAATCTATCATCTCTTTTTTTTTTTAACTTTCAGACTATTACAGGGGTACAAATGCTTTGGTTACATAAATTGCTTTTGCACCGTTTGAGTCAAAGTTATAAGTGTGTCCATCCCCCAGATAGTGAGCACTGTACCCGTTAGATATGAATTTACCCATCCCCTCCTCCGCCTCCCACCTGCGTGATTTCCAATGAATGTTATTTCCATATGTGCACATAAGTATTGATCCATTAGTTCTAACTGAATGGTGAGTACATGTGGTGTTTGTTTTTCTGTCCTTGTGATATTTCACTTAGAAAAATGGTCTCCATTCTAATCCAGTGTAATACAAGGGGTATTAATTCACCATTTTTTACGGCTGAGTAATACTCCATGGTGTACATAGACCGCATTGTATTAATCCACTCATGGATTGATGGGCACTTGGGTAGATTCCACATCTTTGCAGTTGTGAGTTGTGCTGCTGTAAAGATTCAAGTACAGGTGTGTTTTTTACAGAGTGTCTTTTTTTCCTTTGGGTAGATGCCCAGTGGTGGGATTGCTGGATCAAATGGTAGTTCTACTTCTAGCTCTTTGAGGTATCTCCACGCTACTTTCCATAGAGTTTACACTAGTTTGCAGTCTCACGAGCAGTGCATGAGTGTTCCTATCTCTCCGCACCCACACCAGCATTTGTTGTTTGGAGACTTTTTGACAAAAGCCATTCTCACTGGAGTTTAGTGATATGTCATTGTGCCTCTGATTTCCTTTTCCCTATCATCTCTTTTTTACCTTTTTAATTTTAATTTTAGATTTTCTTTGTTTGTTTTTAAAGGAATAAGTTAGCGTGAAACCTGTCATCTCTAGAAGAGTTAAACATACTGGCTGCCCTACCATGCGTGCACGCATTCACCCCCTCATCCAGGAAATGCTCAGGGAGCACCTACCGTCTTCCAGCTCCGGGCTCTGCCCTGTACAGGAACGTCATCTATGACATGGTTTATCGTGGCCGGGATTGTGCTATTCATACACTCTCTG
>CAUYRT010105234.1:0-38482 GCA_963574885.1 Lepilemur ruficaudatus | reverse complement strand
ACTATCTCAGCATTTCTAGAATATCCAAGAACAGTGGTCAGTGTATTAAAAGTTCCTCTGCTTGATGATGAGAAGTAATGTCCTTAAAGTTAGAACCGTAAAATCAAATCCCAGTTCACTTGATATACGTCTGCTTGTCTTGTCCTATCCCTTATGTTATTGTGATTGGTTTTATTTTACAAAAAATAAAAATAAAAAATCATACCACCTCAGTCAGGTGATCACCATTAGAATCAACAGTGATAAATTACACTGATAGTATGTACTTTGGGTAAGAGATGATGAGAATGGCACTTTACCTCTATGAACTTCCTCCCCAAAAACTCATAACCCCAGTGTAATCATGAGAAAAACAGACAAATATCAATAGGGGGACATTTTACAAAAATCCTGATGAGCCCTCTTCAAAACTGTCAAGATTATGAAAAACAAGGAAAAGCTAAGAAACTGTCCAAGCCAAGAAAAGCCCAGACTTTCTTATGTGATTGCTCAATGTAATGCGGCATCCTGGATGGGATCCTGCAACAGAAAAGGACATTAGGTTAAAACTAAGCAAATATAAATAAAGTATAGATTTCAGTTAATAGAATATCAATCTTGGTTCATTAATTATGAAAAAGGTACCTTACTAATGTAATGTATTAATAACAGGAAAAACCAGGTGAGGAGGTGTATGGCAACTCTTTGTACCATCTGTGCCTATAGAATATAAAACTATTCTAAAATAAAAAGATAACTTAAAAATATCTATACCTCCTCAATATTTTGAAATAAAAATAAATAAATATTTTTAAAAACTTCATAGAAAAAATAGGAATTAAAACTTATCCACCAAACTGATGATGATAATTTTCTTGGGTTAGGAAAGTGGATTAGAGAGGAGTGAATTTTTTTAAAAAAATCTTACTGTTTGTATTTAGATAATGAGAATAAATTGTAAAGAGCTAATTAAACATAAACTTTTAAAATGTTTTTTATTATTTTAATTCTTATTCCATTATAGATATATAATATAATTTCAAAATTTTCCTAAAAAATAACTAATTACATAAAAGTAACTTCATTGAAAAATATAAATGATTATTTATTTAGGATGACATTTACCTCAGAATAAAAGTCCTTACATGAAAATCATTAATGAGAAAGATTCTTTTCTAAATATTATAATAGAAAGCAAGCAATATTTCTAGGAGTCTCAGAGAGTCCACTGCTTTCTCAATTACTTCTCCATTTGATCATCTTGAAAAATATTTTCTCTCCAATAGTCCTGTGTGAACATAACTCTATTATTCCCCTTAACCAAATGACTCCTTCAGTCCTGCTTTTCTTCTTGACTGCAGAGCACATAAGAAAAAATTTAACACACCAGATATACAATTCATGTTGTAGGGTTTTGTTGATAAATGCCTATGAGACATAGTTAAGTATTTGTTATTAAATAATTAACTTTTGCCAATAATTATTTTCTACTTTTTATTGTTTCACAGTGTATGAACTTTTTGATAAAGAATTATTATACTTTTTGCTCCTTTTAAGTTATTAAAATAGCTTTCCTTTAATTACAAATAAACTTGTACTGTATACTTTACAAAATAAGTATTTAAGTAGGAAAATATGTCAGAGGATCTCAAACTACATCTGCACGCAATTTCTCAGCATCAAACTACTTAACTGTGCTCTTCTCACATACCCATCTCATTAAAATATATACAAATAAATAAAAACAGTGGTGTGGTACAACATAGTTGGCAAATATTTGATATGGAGATCTTGAAAAAGCCGGTAAATGTTCTAACATATATGTTGAAAAAATGTGTTTAAATACATTGAACAATTCAATATTTGAATGTAGGAGCTAACATTAAAAATAGAAGTGGAAATGTAACTTGCTTAATTTTTATTGGCCTAACAAAATGTTTTCCTAAAAACTGAAAATAAATTTAAATAACCCTAATGCCTCTGGCACCTCTTCAGAATCCAAAGTCTCTTTTTAATTTAAAGATAATGGTGGTCAGCAATGATAATACTGAGTAACATTTAGTGAGTACCTATCATGTGCCGGATACTCTTCTGTATTGAATATTTCTTAACTCAATGACTCTTAGTTCTCCCAACAAATCTATGATATAAATAATAATGATTTTTTCCATTTTAAATATGAAGAAACCAAAGTGCACAGAATGGTTAAGAATGGCTAAGGGGCCCTCTCCAGACATTATGGCTTGATGTTTCCAACTTGCCGCTTGGGATCCATGCATCTCTTTTCTCTACCCTGCTCTATGACCTGGGAAGGAAGCCCCTAGGTTTAAAACCTTGCTTTCTGATTGTTTTCATTAGGAAGCATGACCAGGTGATAAGGAGAGGAGGAGAATGAGATTAGGGTATTTATTCCTCCCTGTATCCTTGCTATGGCCCCACATACTGGCTGATTCAGTCATCTCAAAGTCAATCACAACTCTAGTCAAAGTAGTGTTTTAGCTAAGGTTCTCAAGAAAGCAGAACTTGAAGCAAAAATATTTTATCAGAGGTATTTAATTCTGTTCAAACAGGCCTGAATTAGGGAGGCAGGATTGAAAAATAAGAACATAAATTAACTAGCAAGATACAGCTCTAGCAAAAATGGCCAGTCACCCCAATTCTCCAGAAGTCTTCAGACAAGCTGTATCAAACACCCAGCCAAGAGAGGAGATGGGAAGGCAATGAATCTGTTGTTCCCTTTTTGACCTATGCCTAATAGTCAAAGTTCAATTTGCACCAGTCAACTTCCAAACTTCCAGTTTGCATTATCTGCTCTCTTGGGAACAGCTGAGGAAAGCCCATCTCACCTCTTAACACAGGGGGGCTTTGAGTCTGAAAGGAAAGGGGTGAGTTGGACTCAGTAATAGACCTACGACCTCATGTGTCTCTAATAATTTGACCACTTGTTCAACACTTGACTATTTGTTCTGCCCCAGAAGTTGCTAAATAAGTGGGCTAATGCCTAGAGCCACATGAGCTGAAAAGATCTGAGATGATATATAGAAGGTATAAGACGAAGGAGGCTTTCTCCGTTCAGCAACCTTCCCTTATCTGAAGACTTGGAGATTGTAAAGGCTCTCTTCTCTTTCTGGATTTGGATCACTCTATCATCTTTTTAAACGTTCCCTATAACTTGCCAAATGAAATTTTCCGCAATTATTGTATTTCATTATGCTGCTTTTTCCTGTAGAGGTCCTATCTGAATATTTTCTTTCCACAAAAATATTTTTTCAATGATTATATAAATTTGTTTTTTAATTAATAGCATTTCTTTTGAATTTCTGTTATTTCCCTTAAATTTAATGGTGAATAGATTTATTTATTTTTTTTGGTGTCTTATAGAATGCTCAACACTTCAACAGCTGAAATCATCTACTCAAGTTCTGCTTCTCCCTTGCGATGCAGGTTTTTGCTCACCTAAGCTCAGTATCTGAGAATCACTCCAGACTCCTCCATGTTTTTTACTCACCACATGTATCAGTCACTAAGTCCTGACAACTTCATTTTCTATATGTTTAAGACTTCGTTTCCTCCTATAATGCAATTGTCTTTTTTCAAGTGTCATCTTCTCTCGCCTGGATGAGAGCCAGACTTTAGCTCATTCCTGGGACTAAAAGCTTGAGCCTCTCACATCGCACTTCCACACTGCTGACGGAGTTAGATATATAATTGATAAATACGATAATATTACAGTCTTCTGCTTGATTGCCTCCAAAATAACGCTCATGCTGCCATATATTATACGCAGTGCTCTGGCTCCCTCTGTCCCTCCTGCCAGGGCCTATTTTTCTCTAATAATCAGTCAATGGTAATTTAGTTTCCCAAACTCCAGATGCCTTTTCGTGTTTCACTGGATTTACCACTTGATGGAGCAGTAGGGCTACAGTTAGGCCAAATGACTTCAAGGGTGGCAAACCCACAGCCCGCATGTGGAAAGTCAACTGAAGTAATAGTGATTAATTAGGAAGTGGCTGATCTTTATAAATGGGGGCTGTTGGTCCTATATTTCAGGGAGTCTTTATCATTGAAAGTGAGACTCTGTTGCCAGATATTCTGATTTTTCATTATGACTCTGAAAATGAAATATTTTGATTATAAAATGTCTTGCTTTTTAAACATTGATTCTTTAATTTTGCTTTATTTAGCCCCAAAGCATTCCAATGGCTACCTGTTTGTAAACTCCTGAACAGTCATTTCAGATTATTTGGAGTGAAATAACTACAAGTTAAAATAAGGTTTCTCATGATGACATGGACTTTCTATTAGACATAGTAAGTGCTATTAATAATGTGTTGACTATTCAGCCTGAGCAAGAGTGAGACCTCTTCTCTACAAAAAAAAAAAAAAAAAAAAAAAAAAGTAGAAAAATTAACTGGGTGTGATAGTGCATGCCTGTAGTCCCAGCTGCTTGGGAGGCTGAGGTGAGAGGATCGCTTTAGCCCAGGGGTTTGAGGTTGCAGTGAGCCATGATGACACCACTGTACTCTAGCCTGGATGAAAGAACAAGACCTCATCTCAAAGAAAAAATAAATAAAAATAAAATTAAATAAAATAAAATTTTGACTATTGATAAGAAAAAGAAAAAGGAATCAAATAACTAATAATCGAAAATTAAAATTATTTGCATTATATACTTTAAATGGGGAAGTTTCTTAGAAGGTATCCATGCCAAATCCTTTATTTAAAAATGAGGTAAAGATCTATATCAATATTGCACAATAATGTCCAAAGATGTGTAATCAGTTAGTAATCTACTTTCTTATCAGTGACCTTTTCACTAAAGGTATAACCTTTCATGAAAAGAGAAATAAAGGACAATAACTTGATTAATCAGAAGATATAGGAATAAATATCAGTAAATACAGGTATCTTAAAAATTATGAACACTTTACAGAAATGTTGGTGTGTATGTATACAAACAAACATTCACCATTTTTTTCTTTTGAGACAGAGCCTGACATTATTGCCCTGGGTACAGTGCAGTGGTGTCATCATAGCTTACTGCAACCTCAAAATCCTGGGCTCAAGATGTCCTCCTGCCTCAGCCTCTCAAGCAGCTGGGCCTACAGGCCCGCACCACCATGCCCAGCTAATTTTTCTGTTTTTAGTAGAGATGGGACCTCGGTCTTGCTCAGGTTACTCCTGAGCTCAAGCAGCCCTCCCAACCTCCCCGAGTGCTAGGACTACAGGTGTGAGCCACCTTGCCTCGTCTCACACATACACATTGACTATTTATATTACATATTTTAATAGGAATATACAATATATTATACTTTTCATAGTGGAAATTTCAAGAAATGATATTCATAGACTAGAAATTCTATTTATTTTTAATCTTTAATTCTAATTAGCAATATCCTATAATGAATTGCTCCATTTAAATAATTTACTTTAAGATTATTTCTTTCTTAGTAAAATGCGTGTTATGTTCTAGTATACCACTGTTTTTTTTTTTTTTACATTACATTTGTCAGGTATATCATCAGTTAAAGCAGTCTTCATTACAATAGTAGCAACTTCTTCAGAATTTCAGACACTGAAAATGTGTCTTTTATTCCCCAAATATTTCTTTATTTTGTGATTCTTTCTTTCCAGAAATCACATGAATCAAGAAATGTGTATCTTTGTCATCAGGGTAAGATGAAAATATCTGCTTATAAAAATGTAGCATTGATTCTTTCTTTCATAATATGAAATCAGCATTTGATATCACTGTAGGCCCTGGGAGGAGAGACATACTCTCCAAGAGGACAGTCTGACCCACTTCTTCAGCTATAAGACTGCATGGTATATAGAGCATTCTCAGTGAATATTTTTATAGTAATTTGTATAAATGGAGTAAAGAAAAATGTTAGGGATGAGAAAAATTATAAATATTTTAATCCATCACAATAAATACATACATGGGAGATAATGTTTTACTATTGCAGTATAAATTGGTACAAATACTTAAAATTCAAATATTAAAGAAAATTGGGAAAAAAATTTTTAAGTAAGATTGCATGATATTACTTTATGTGGAAGAGAGAGCTAGAAGACAACATGTAAACTGCAAATTTTGGTAAATAGCACAAAAACAAAATAAATAGAACAAATAGATTAAATCCTTTTCATTTTGGTTGGGAATAAAAGGTTAACTAGAAGATTACGAATAAAAGTTTATTTTTGAAAAATGCTATTTGTTGAGGTAACAGAATTATACATTTTCTATTGAATTTAAGTATACACCTTTATTATAGATCTCATATATCTTACTTATAAACATACCTATTATGTAACCACAGACAGGGAAACATGTTGTATTCATCTGTGCCAAAAATAGCCTATGGTTTATTACTTTAGCAACATAGCAAAGAAAAGTCTGTCTCTACTGCTTTTATTCAGTGGTACCCTCTATGCTTACCTTGCTGTCAAATAGTTCTGGATGGTGGCCTTGAAATGTTCACAAATTGTTCGTTTTAAATATTGCCTATAGCTGCATTATTAACAGTTTAAAGCTTCTGGAAAATATTAAACACTTTCACAAAGAAATACATTTTCATGTAGTGACTTCTCTCATAAATAAATGATAGGTACATTTTGGTAAATGAGCTTATCAACTTCTTAAAATTATACAATGCATGTAGCCAAGTCTTCTATCAGTTTTAAGTATCATCCCTGTATACCAGTGCTTTTTAAATTGTGGCTGGTCAATTACTTGCATAAGATTTTCTTGGAGTGCTGATTTAAAGTGCAAATTCATGTAGGAAAAGAGGAAAACATCTGCAGAACATTGGTGATAGGACCAATGCATTTCTAAAGAGAACTTCAAGTGATTCTGATACACAATAAAGTTTTAAAACCACAGCTATAAAGATAATTAATTAGATATTTATTTATGTGGGCATTTACTTATATGAAATTTTTAAAAATAAGAATAAGTCCTTAACCATATTGTTCAAGAGATATACAGTTGTTTGAAGACATGAATATTCTTTGTATCTTTATAACGGCAATGATAACCCCAATTCTAAGATGTTGTAAGAGGACTGCTCATATTTTAATTAGCAGGCTATTTTTGATGACAATGACTTCAAAAGCTTCATTTATAAAGAAAAGCTATTTATTGACAAGATTTCTTTCAACTGTTGGTGAGATGATTAATTTTATTTGTCAACTGGACTGAGTTTAGGGATACTCAGATAACTGGTAAAACTATTTTTGGGTGTGTCTGTGAGGGAAGAGATTAGCATCTGCATCAGTAGACTGAGTAAAGAAGCTCCGCTGTCACCTATATAGATGGGCATCATCCAATCCTGCAGTCCCTAACCCCTGGGCCGTGGACCAGTGCCCTTCCCCAGCCGGTTAGGAACCGTGCTATACAGCAGGAGGTGAGCAGCAGGAGAGCGAGGGAAGCTTCATCTGTATTTACAGCTGCTTCCAACACTCACATCACCGCCTGAGCTCCATCTCCTGTCAGATCAGCGGCAGCGTTAGATTCTTACAGGAGCACAAAGCCTACTGTAAACTGTGCATGCGAGGGATCTAGGTTGCATGCTCTTTACGATAATCAATGTTTGATGATCTGACTTGGAACTGAGGTGGTGATGCTAGCACTGGGAAGTGGCTGCAAATACTGATTATCATTAGTAGAGGGAGTCAAAACTGCACAGAGACCATAATAAAACAATTGCTTGCAGACTCATATCAAAACCATATCAGTGAGTGGCAAGTGACAATGTATACTAATAGAAATAAAGTGTACAATCAATGTAATGTGCTTGGATCATCCTGAAACCATCCCGCCCCCTCCCAACCTCCCCATCCACAGTCAGTGGAAAAATGTCTTACATGAAACTAGTCCCTGGTGCCAAAAAGGTTGGGGACTGCTGATCCAATCCATTGAGGGCCCCAGATAGAACAAAAAGGAAGAGGATGGGTGAGTGAGTTCTCTCTCTTCTGGACTTGGGGCATCTATCTTCTCCTGCCCTCTAACATCAGAACTCCAGGTCATCAGGCTCTTACATCCAGAACTTACACCAGTGACCCCTCTAGGCTGTTAGGCCTTCAGCTTTGGATGGAAAGTTGTAACATCGGCTCCTCTGGTTCTCAGACTTTCAAAGGAAAACTGAATAACACCACCACCACCAGATTCCCTTGTTCTTCAGCTTGTGAACGGCAGATCAGATGATTTCTAGGCCTCCATAATTACATGAGCCCATTCCCATATTAAAGTCCCTTCTACCATCTGAGGACAGAGCAAGGAGGTACCATGATGAAACAGAAAATGGGCCCTCACCAGACACCAAATCTGCAGGGCTTCTAGATTGTGGACTTCCCAGTCTTTAGAATTATGAGAAATAAATACATGTTGTTTATAGGCCACCCAGTTTGTGGTATTTTGTTATAGCAGCCAGATGGACTAAGATGATTGGGAAATAAAAATTTTAAATTTTCAAGTGCTAATTCTCTTTTAGCATTCTAGTTAATTTTGATCTTCAATGCTATGACAATGTGTATTGCTGTTACTACATGAAACATGTATAGGTCTATTAATTTCAAAATATATAAGGAATTCAATAATATTGTGGCAATTACGTTGCTATATATTTCAATGTAATGCTTCTCCATCATATAATGTATTATCTTCCAAGCAGATCTGAATTACTATATAATACTGAAAAATTCCAATTTTGGTTTAAATTATTAACAGACATTCTAAGTTTTTAGTTTGTAATTTTTAATAACTTTCACTAGGGCTACTATAAGTTGTTTATAATTTGCTTTAGATGTCTTAGATTTTTTAAATATTCTTGCTTCCTTGACTGATTTTCATTTTGAACTTCACTTTGAACCCCATGGTATCTAAATTTATACCCCAAGCTTATTTTTGATATCTACTATAGAATTAGGGGAGTAATTTTAACAACTAAAGGGTCACACTCAAAATGCACTATTTCAGGCAGCAGTTGTCTTGAATTCCAACTACAGATGCTTCCTTACCAACTCTTTTAAGAGCAGGCTGTCAGTCAAACATGGCTCTTGTGTGATGAAATTTTATGAATACGGGTCAGTCATTTGAAAATCTGGGATTCATTTAGTATTTTTCAATATTATGAGAAGTCTATCCTCACATGCCTCTGACATAGTTAATGAACCTGTCACGTACCAGGCATTATTTTTGACACCTGTGCAAAATTGACAGGTGTCAGTAGCTATACCACCGAATATACAATATGTTATTTACACAAAATGTTAACCATCCATATACTCATAGACCCAATATTTATTTTCACAGAGTGCTTATAACCCAATGATTATTTTACGTGAAACTGGATGTAAAATTGGTAATATTCTGTAAATGATTGTAAAAATTTTTCTGTTAAAGAAAGTTGTATGAGCTCTTTATACCTACATAATGGTGTATCTCTATTAGTAGGGGGAAAAAATTACAAATGCCAGTCACAAGAAACAAAACAAAACAAACAAATAAACAAAAAGCCAGAAATCTGGTTACCTTATTCTATGTTGGGAACATGTATTACTCAAATTTATAGCAGAAAGATTAATTGATGAGCCCAAATCCAGAATCCAGTATCTACTCAGTTTTTAATTTTATAATTTCATTTTAGATAAAATTTCTACCTCTTTTCCAGCTATTAAACCCAAACTGTAAATAAATTCCACATCCTTATCGTGGATTACTACTAAGATTTTAATGTGGATTACCTCAACTACAACAACAGCTTGGGAAAACTGTGGGTGCTCCAAGACCAAATTATTGTGTTTGTGAAAGATATATATACCGTGAAAAGAAAAGAAGCTAAGTCCCCAAATGAAAGACAGTTACCAAGATTTTTTGTTTGTTTTATTTTTCATTTTATTTTATCTTTTCATGGTGGGGTGGGGCACATATCTTGGATCTTGAAGCTTATGTTGAAGTAGCAGAGTAGAGAGAATCACATT
The DNA here is from genome assembly GCA_963574885.1 of Lepilemur ruficaudatus. Lineage (NCBI taxonomy): Eukaryota > Metazoa > Chordata > Mammalia > Primates > Lepilemuridae > Lepilemur > Lepilemur ruficaudatus. The sequence continues at coordinate 28,519 of CAUYRT010105234.1, read as the reverse complement.
CTTAGTCTTTGAGAAAGTGAGTTTGCTCTTTATCAAGTATCTATGGAGTAACAGCTACCAACTATTATTCACCATTCGGTTCCTTAAACCATGTACTTAGTAGAAATCTTCCAGATTTTGAAATGAAGTAACCAATATGCCCTAGTTTTTGCTGATATTATCACTTATGGGTTTCCTAAATGTTTATAGTACATTAAGAATAATTTTTTTCCGTAATACATGTCATTTTATGGGCCATTCTTGATCAATTTGCCCAGGTGAAATTCTGTCAACATGCAGATTCACCTCATGCTCTCTCTCTGTCTCTGTCTCTTTCTCTCTTTCTCTCTCTGTCTCTCTGTCTCTTTCTCTCTCTCTGAGGAAAAAGGGTTGATTGTTTTAGTCTAGGATGAAATCTGGGATCATGCATTGTCTTTGATTCTCTTCATTCTGAAAAAATTCTTCAATTCTTTTTATGTTTTATAAGATTAACTTTTTTAATTTCTGGAAATTTATGTTTAATTCTCATTTTTAATAGATAAATTAAAAAGGTTTATTAATGTACCATAGAGTAAATAACATTTCTAATATTTTAATCTGGGTTGTTTTGTTTATCTGGCATTTTTTTTAAAGAAACGTTATTTTTATTTTATTTTTTTTATTTTTTAAATTTCAGAGTATTATCGGGCTACAAATGCTATGGTTACATAAATTGCCTTTGCACCACCTGACAAGCATGCCCATCCCCCAGGCAGCACATACTGCCTCCCTTAGGGGTGGATTTGCCCATCCCCTTCTCCCCTCTCTCACCTTGCTGACACCCTATGACTGTTACTTACCATATGTGCACGTTAGTTTGATCAATTAGTACCAATTTAACGGTGAGTACATGTGGTATTTATTTTTCCATTCTTGTGATACTTCTCTTAGAAGAATGGGCTCCAGCTCCATCCAGGATCATACAATAGTAGTTCATCATTTTTTATGGCTGAGTAGTACTCCATGGCATATATGTACCACCATTTGTTAATCCACTCATATATTGATGGGCAAGTGGGTTGTTTCCATATCTTTGCAATTGTGAATTGTGCTGCTACAAACATTTGAGTGCAGATGTCTTTTTAATAGAATGTCTTTTTTCCCTCAGGTAGATGCCCGGTATTGAGATTTTTGGATCAAATAGTAGTTCCACTTGTAGCTCATTGAAGTATATCCATATTACTTTCCATAGAGGTTGTACTATTTTGCAGTCCTACCAGCAGGGTATGAATGTTCCTATCTCTCCACATCCATGCCAACATCTGTGTGTTTTGGAACTTTTTGAGAAAAGCCGTTCTCACTGGAGTTAAGTGATATACCAATTTTGGTTTTGATTTGCATTTCCCTGATTATTAGAGATGTTGAGCATTTTTTCATATGTTTTTTGGCCTGGGTTAGTCCACTGTTTTCAGCAAGGTGGAGAGGAATACGTGTTGCCAAACTGGTCTAACTAAGCTTCAACAGATAAGCCTAGCCTAGAATATAGCCCTAATCAATGAGCAGACACATGTGTGAGCTTAGCAGCCCAAATACTCTTGAGAAAGCCCAGCTAGAATCAGCACAGAGCAATCAGGATCATCCAAACTCCCACCAATACATAGACGTGTTTTGTTTTGTTTTGTAGTCTAGCAATACTTGACAGATACATGGTCCAATAGGATTTTATAGTAATCATGAATTATTTGAGGTCAAAGAGTTTTCTATGCTATTTTTTTCGTATTCTACATACTCCTTTGAACATAATAAAACCCATTAAAATTTGCTTAACTGAATTTATATCGCAATGTATTCCATTTTAAACATCTATATTTTTCTCCAGCTTTAACAGCAAGTAATTGCCTATGCTTAGTTATGCCCTTGGTTTTATTCAAACAATGGCAATACATGTTTATGAATATAGTTAAATGATATTTAGAGTGTACAGGCAGCTTTAGAAAATTATTCTGGATAATGTAGAGCAACATAAGTCAGAAAAACTGCAATGCAATCAGTGTACTATGTAAAGAAATGTTAAGATCCACTAACATTTGCAAAAAGATTGTCATGATAAATAGAATTTAAATGCTTACAGCTTGTGTGTATCATAAATATCCCTTTTACAGGGAGAGATAGTTAGAAGTTAGAGCTAAAAGATTTTGGTTTAATCTTCATTACAGAAATAATAGAGGTGATTTAGGCAAGTTATATGGTATATCTTTATCTTCATTTTCTTATTAGCTTCTAATAATGCTTTCTTCCCCTTTTCCATGTACACTTGTGTGTGTGTGTGATGAAGATAATGCATAAATATAGTAAAGCACACACAATTCCTCCATTGAAAGTAAAATAGACATTTTTAAGTGATTTAGAAGCTAGTTCTCCTCAATGATGAAGGTCTTGCATGCCATTTGTCCTTCAAGATTGTTATTTCATATATTTTTCAAAAGTATATGAAAAAGAGTCTCAGAATTTGTCACACTATATTGACTCTGGAGAAATGCAGGAGAAATCTTCACTCAATGTGAGAGCTAACTATTAATGTTACCTTAACCTACATATCATGTAAGGCAGGCATCTCCCTCCCCTTTTTTTCTGGTTCTTCTCTGCATGCCAGAACATTCCTAAAAGCTACCCGAGTGAAGTTTTATTCCTTTCTTCAGCAGATACATCTTATGAAGACATCCGGTGTTAGTGGTAGAGCGTCTTCAAACTTGGCAAAATGTATTTATTCTTCTACTGAGCCCATATTCTTGTGAACCCAATTCTTCAAAGTTTCAAATGGTTCAGCAGGTTTGATAAGGCTATTTAGCATCAACTAAAAAACCCAGTAGCATGAAACAGTATATTTATATTGCAATCTAGAGCTAAAAGTTTTCTTACTAGACTACAGACCATAAGATAATATAAATATTTACTGTGTGAGAGACTAGGCTAGAAATTAATGTATGTGATTAAAAATTTAAAAAGCAGAATATGCATATTTAGGAAGTTCCAGGTCTATATGGCTGACTAGATTCCACAGAAAGGAATTAAAATTAGTGGGTAGATAGTCTAAGAGAGAATACTGAAATCCAACAGAGAAATGACAGGAACTGGGAAAGCAGAGAAGAGTGAAGACAGACACCTGGCTTGGCTGTGATTGACGGGAAGATGGGAGAAGCTCCCTGACATGGGGAAAGTGAAGAAATTCCTGGGTTTACATTCTCTCATCAGATATTTTTAAAATTGCAGCTACAGGAGAATTACTAGGCCCCTGGGGGCCCCAAGACTGAGGCAAGGAGCTACCCATACAGGAACACGAAAGTATTGCTTAAACTCTAGTGAAGCCCCACAGGCTCTTGAACCCTGAGCTATTCAGAGAGCGCAACCACCAGACATCTCTGTCATGCTCCAGGGCCTCCACCTACACTGCTGCCGCCACAGGGCCACCCAGGGAGTGGGAAGGAGGAACGGGCACACTGATGCACCCCAAAGACAGACTGCTGCTGTAGCTGAGGGAAGGTGAGGTGAGCAGTCCATGTTGCCAGCTCTCTGCCTGCAATCTAGGGAACGCCTGCCCATCTGGAAGCAAGTCTGTGGCACAACTGTCCCTTTCCCACCTGAGCATTTCGGCGGCAGCAGGCAGACATTCTGAGAGCCCAGCCTGCTGAGGTTTAAACTGTTTCTACCACCTCTGCTGCTGCCTGACCAAGGAGGGAATTGAGGAATCCAGATGCTTTGGTATGCCTCAAGGACAAAAATTTCTGCTGCCACTGAGGGAGGGGAGAATGAGCAGTCTGAGACCCCAGCTGCTTGCCTTTACTGGGGGAAGCTGCCCTCCCTGGAGCCAAGTCTGTGACACAACAGCACCTCCCCGATTCCAGTTGCAGCCCACAGCCATTCTGAGAGCCTAGTGAGCTGCCTCCACCACTAATGCTGCTGCAGGACCAAGGAAGGAGCTAGTGAACTTGGCATTTTCATGCCCCCGAAGGACTGAGACCACTGCCACTACTGAGGGAGGGATATATGAGTGGCTTGCATGCCCCACAGCTGCTTGCTTCTGCTTAGCCTTCAGAAAGGGGCAGGAACTCTGCCTGGTGGCAGCCTTGCAGTGCACCTGTCCTTCTCCTGCTTGAACATTCTGTCAGACCAGATCATCTTGCCTCTCCACATGGGAGCCAGCACCAGAGCCCAGGGAGGCCTGAGGCCAAGTTTGCCAGCATGATCTCAGTCTGGTTCCCCTGAGACTCGAGCACACCATCCAGGGACCTGGGGGCTGGGGATTACCTAGCCAAGTACACCACTCTGGCACCTGAATACATTCCCAGGGGTCTGAGGTCTAGCTGACACAAATTGACAGCAATATTGCAGTGGGTACTCACCTGCATGAGCCAAAAGGCAGTGTACCTCTCCTTCTCTACACAGAGCAGCAGTGTTGTCCACAGAGGAGAACAGGTGAGCTGCAAATCTATCTGTTCTAAGCTGAGAGAAGAGGTTCTTCTCTAAAACTACTTGGGTGGAGAGGTGTTGAAAAGGCATTTTCTGCAGATGTCTGTGACACTGTGGAATAGAGCTAGATGACAGGGTTTAACTCCACTGAGAGTCACCAATCTTAGGACAGCAGTGTGATAGGAAGAATAGTCCCTCACTTGAAACAGCAGAGAACCCCTCACAGTAAAGTTAAAACACCTACCCACCAGCTTCTGCTACAGCTGGCTATTACCCCCTATGTGTCACCAACTGGCACTGGAAGTTAATATGCACAACCCAGGTTAATACCTGCTGTCAGAAGGGCATAGTGTCAGAAGGCCTAGAGAATGAGATAAGCGCCCTGAGACCTCTGTAATTCTAGTACTGAAAAAGATAGTGAGCCTATTCACATACCCAGTACATCTCTATTACAATCAGCATTTGGGAAAGCCACTGCACAAAGGCTCCATATAATGAAGGAACTTATACAGACCCTTACCAAACACAACACACAATATGCTCACGCCCTGAAGGGGGAAAAATAAAATAACAAACAAATAAAAACAAGGTTTTATCCAAATGAAAATAAATTCAAAAATAAGTTACAATTCCTCTGGATGAAAAGGAATTAGTGTAAGAACTCCAGCAGTATGGAAAAACAGGGTGTTTTGACATTCCCAAGAATTCACTCTTGCTCTCCAACAATTGCTCTCCCAATCAAGAAGAAAATTTTGAAATGACAGATAAAGATTTCAAGACATGGACTGCAAATGAGCTCAATGAGAGCTGAGACAGTTGAAAATCAACAAAAGAAACAAAAAAATAAAACTAATTCAAGATATGAATAAAAAAATCACCAAAGAGATAAATTTTTTTTAAAAAAATAACAGAACTTCTGGAAATGAAAGACTAATTTAGAGAATTACAAAATATAGTGGAAAGTTTTAACAATGTACTGGACAAAGCAGAGGAAAGAATTTCAGAGTTTTAAGACAAGGCTCTCTAACTAACCCAGAGAAAAATAAAGGAAAAGAATTAAAAGAAATGAAGAAAGTCTCCAAAAAATGTGGTACTATGTAAAATGTACAAACCTAAGAATCAAAGATATTCCAGTAGAAGAAGAAAAAGCAAAAAATTTCAAAACCCTATTTGAGGGAATAATTGAAGGAGACTTCCCTGATCTTTACTAGAGATTTAGATGCCCACATACAAGAAGTTTAATGAACTCCTGGGAGATTTATTGCAAAAAGGACATCACTGAGGCACACAGTCATCAGAATATCTAAAGTCAGCATGAAGGAACAAATCCTAAGAGCGGTGAGGAAAAAAAGCATCAAATAACTGAAACAGGAAATCCCATTAGACTAACAGCAGATTTCTGAGCAGAAACATTATAAGCAAGAAGAGATTGGTATCTTTTTTCTAGTCTTCTTAAACAGAATAATTGTCAGTCAAGATTTTGTGTCTTGCAAAACTAAGTTGCTTAAATACAAAAGAAATAAATTATTTCCCAGACAAGCAAATGGTAAGGAATTCATCATCACTAGACCAGCCCTATAAGAAATGCTCAAAGGAATGCTAAAAATCAAAACAAAAGATCTATGTGTGACAGTTTAAAAACACTCAAAAGTATAAAACTCACAGGATTTATAAAACAGTAAAATGATTTGAGCATACAAAGCAAGTAATTAACAATTGACATGATGACTGGAATAGTATTTCACATGTCAATATTAACTATAAATGTAATTGGTCTAAATGCACCACTTAAAAGATATAGATTGGCAGAATGGATTAAAAAAAATATCTGCTGCCTTCAAGAGATTCACTTAACTCTTAAAGATGTTTATAGACTCAAGGTAAAGCAGTAGAAAAAGTACACCATGCAAATGGAAACCAAAAGCAAGCAGGGATAGCTATTACTATATCAGATAAAACAGACTTTAAATCAAGAACAGTAAAAAAAGACAAAAACATCACTACATAATGATAAAGAAGATATAACAACCCTAAATACCAATGCACCTAACACCAGAGATCCCACATTCATAAAACAAATAATACTTGATTTAAGGAAAGAGATAGACAAGAAGACAATAGGAGTAGGGGACTTCCACATTCCTTTGAAAGCACTATACAGATCATCAAGGCCAAAAGTCAACAGAGAATTTGGACTCAAATTGGACTTTAGAACAAATAGAACTATCGGAGATTTACATTGTACCCACAAACTGCAGAATATACATTGTTCTTATGAGCACGTGGAACCTTTTCCAAGATAAACCACGTTAGGCCACAAAAAAAAAAGTATAAAGAAATTAGAAATAATAGAAATTATATCAAGTAACTTCTCAGACAACAGATAAAACTACAAATAAAACTACAAATCTACAGCAAGAGGAACCCTCAAATTATAAAAGTACATGAAAATTAAACAACCTCAATGATCTTTGGAACAACGAAGAAATAAAGAGATTATTTTTTTTTCAAATTAAATAATATTGATACAACTTACCAAAATCTCTGTGATGTAGTAAAAGCAGTACTAAAAGGGAAGTCTATGGCTAGCATTACATGCCTAATTCAACAAATAAGAAAGACAAAAAATTAACAACCTAATATCTCACTTCAAGGAACTAGAAACACAAGAGCAAACCAAACCCAAAACTAGCAGAAGAAAAGAACTAAAGAAGATCAGAGCAGAACTAAATGAAATTGAAACTGAGAAAACAATATAAAGGATCAATGAAATAAGAATTTGATATTTTAAAAAAATAAACGAAATTGGCAGACCACTAGCTAGAGTGATTAAGAAAAGGATGAAGAGAATTCAAATAAGTTCAATCAGAAATGAAAAAGGAAACATTACCACTGATACTACGAAAAAGATCATTTAAGAATATTATGAACATCACTATATCCACAAACTAGAATATCTAGAGAAAATGGATAAATTCCTGGAAAAATACAATTTCCCATGTCTGAACAAGGAAGAAATAGAAACCCCAAACAACCAATAATGAGTAGTGAGATTGAATCAGTAATAAATTATGTCCCACCACCAACACCAAAAAAACTTAGCATCAGACTGATTCCAGCTGAATTTTACCACATGTGCAAAGAAGAATCAATGCCAATCTTATTGAATCTCTTCCAAAATATTGAGGAGAGAATCTTTCCTAGCTCATTCTACAAAGCCAGTATCACCCTGATACCAAAGCCAGGAAAGGATGAAGAGGGAAGGAAGGAAGGAAGGAGGAAGGAAGGAAGGAAGGAAGGAAGGAAGGAAGGAAGGAAGGAAGGAAGGAAGGAAGGAAGGAAGGAAGGAAGGAAGGAAGGGAAAACTGCAGGCCAATATCCCTCATGACACATAGATGCAAAATCCTCAACAAAATACAGCAAACCAAATCTAACAGCACATCAAAAGAATAATTCATCAGGAGCAAGTGGGGTTAATCCCAGGGATGCAGGGATGCAAGGAAGGTTCAAGATATGCAAGTTAATAATGTGATTCACCACATAAACAAAATTAAAAACAAAACCATATGATCACCTCAATAGATGCAGTAAAAGCATTCCATAAAATCTAGCAACCCTAGAACTGGTACAAGATAAAGATCCCCGATGCTATTATTCTTATTCAACGTAAAACTGGCAGTCCTAGCAAGAACTATCAGTCAAGAGAAAGAAATAAACAGCATCCAAATTGAAAAAGAGGAAGTCAAATTATCTGTTTGTTGATGATATGACCTTATACTCGGAAAACCTTTAAGAGTCCTCCAAAAGACTCCTAGATTTAATAAATGAATTCAACAAAGTGTGAGGTTATAAACTTAATGTACAAAAATCAATAGCATTTCTGTACAGCAATAATGACCAAGCTGAGAGCCAAATCAGGAACTCAATTCCATTTACTATAGCTGCAAAAATAAAATAAATAAAATACCTAGGAATATATTTAACCAAGGAGGTGAAAGACTGCAAGGAAAGCTACAAATCACTGATGAAAGAAATCATAGATGACACAATGAAATGGAAAAACGTCCCATACCCATCGATTGGTGGAATCATATTATTAATATGATCGTATTAAATCTATAGATTACATGCAATTCCTGTCAAAATACTATGTCATTTGTCATAGAATTAGAGAAAACAATCCTAAAATTCATATAGAACCAAAAAAGAGCCTGAATAGCCAAAGCAATCCTAAGCAAAAAGAACAAATCTGGAGGCACATTACCTGATCCCCAATTATACGACATGGCTAGAGTGACCAAAATAGTGTGGTACTGATATAAAAGTAGACACACAAATCAATGGAACAGAATAAAAATACTCAGAAATAAAACCATATACCTACCACCTACCACCACTTGATCTTTGACAAAGTAGACAAAAACATACGCTGGGGAAAGGGTATACTATTCAATAAATGATGCTGAGAGCATTAAAAAAGCTGTATGAAGAAGAATGAAATTGAATCCTTATTTCTCACCACATACAAATATTAACTCCAGATGGATTAAAGATTTAAATGTAAGACCTGAAACCATAAAAATTCTAGAAGAAAATATAGGAAAAATTCTTCTGGATATTGGCCTAGGCAAATAATTTATGAATAAGACACCAAAAATAAATGCAATAAAAACAAAAACAGGAAAATTGGACTTAATTAAACTAAAAAACTTCTACACAGCAAAAGCAATAATCAAAAGGGTAAATAATTTTCAGAATGAGAGATAATATTCACTATCTGTGTATCAGACACAGGACTAATATCCAAAATTTACAAGGAACTCTTACAACTCAGCAAGAAAACAAAATAAAACAAAACAAACAAACAAAAAACACTCCATTGAAAAAATGAATGAAGGCCGGCCGGGCGCGGTGGCTCGTGCCTGTAATCCTAGCACTCCGGGAGGCCGAGGTAGACGGATCACTCAAGGTCAGGAGTTAGAAACCAGCCTGAGCAAGAGCGAGACCTCATCTCTACTAAAAATAGAAAGAAATTGATTGGCCAACTAAAAAAAGTATATAGAAAAAATTAGCCAGGCATGGTGGTGCATGCCTATAGTCCCAGCTACTCAGGAGGCTGAGGCAGAAGGATGGCTTGAGCCCAGGAGTTTGAAGTTGCTGTGAGCTAGGCTGATGCCATGGCATTCTAGCCAGGGCAACAGAGTGAGACTCTGTCTCAAAAAAAAAAAAAAAAAAGAAAGAAAGAAAGAAAAGAAAAAGAAAAAGAAAAATGAGTGAAGAACATGAATGAGATTTTTTTAAGAAAAGATATACAAATTCGCAAAGAAATGTATGAAAAAATGGTCAACATCACTAATCATCAGGGAAATGCAAATTAAGTTGTAAACTCAATGAGATACCAACTTACCCCTATCAGAATGGCCATGATTAATAAGTCAAAAAGCAATAGATGTTGGCCTGGATGAGGTGGAAAGGGAATGTTTACACACAATCCTACTGCTGGGTATCTGTGCAAATGCAAGGAAATTATTATATCAAAAATATACCTGCTGTCATATGTTTATTGTAGCACAATTCACAGTAACAAAATATGGAATCAACCTAAGTGTCCATCAACCAATGAGTGGATAAAGAAAATTTGGTATATGCATATCACGATATTTGGTATATGCATATTACTCAGTCATAACAAGAATGAAATCATGTCTTTTACAGCAACATGGTTGGAACTAGAGGCCATTATCCTAAGTGAAGTATCTCAGGAACAAAAAAATTAAGGGCACATGTTCTCACTTATAAGTGGGAGCTAAGCTATGGCTATGCAAGGACAAACAGCGTGCTATAAGGGACACTGGATTTTCTAAAGGGGTGAAGGATGAAAAACTACCTATTAGATAAAATGTATATTAGCTGAGTGATGGGTACACTAGAAGCCCCGACTTCATCAGTGTACAGTATGTATGTAATGGAATTCAATTTGTACCCCTCCAGATCTATTGAAGTAAATTTCAAATGCAGAGGCTTAGTGGTCTCTACTTTGCCATGATTGTTTCACTGTCTAAAATTCATATGGGAAAATTGAAACTTAATTTGGAGACATTCCCTGCCAATTGTTAATGGGAATATTTGTTTTCCAAATACTTGGCAAATGTGCACCAGTTTACCAAAAAAGTACTTGTCATCTTCTAGAGAGAATAACATTTAAATCCCTCCAATAACTCAGAATATTTTGTAAATATTAGAAATATTAAGTAATGGAACATCTTCACTCTGGATTTTTCCTAAAATTTTTCTTTAGGTGTCCTTTAGTTATTTCTTACATATGAAAAGTTTTACATTTTCAATTTCACTTAAATTTGTGTATTACTGGCATCCTACTGCTAAATTGAATGTGAGTTCTATATTTAAAAAGAAGCTCCACTTTCATTACTGTAATATACTGTTTATAAGAGCAACTATCCATGCTACGTTAATTTCCTTGCAATTCTCAGTTTCCAGTCTTCCACTCTTATCTCTACAATAATATATCATTATCTGGATTGCAAAAGTTTTTATTGGCATTTTTCTAACATTAATATCATGAGGGAAAATTCTACAGCTTGCTATTCTAGAATTTATTTTATTGATGACTTTGGCTTCCCTGGAGAAGCTGCCTTGACTGAACATGTTCTGCAGCTGCAATTTCCCCAAAGTTGTTTCCTCAGTTTATTAACATACAATAAATATTCAGAAATATATTCTTTCCCATATGTTCTTTTTACTATTAACTAGGTTGTTCTAAATTCATCCAGTTTTGGGAATGAATGCTTTAGAGTATATTTTCTGGTGATGAGGCAATCCATTACCAAAAACAAAGCAAAGCAAACACCAACAGTTCTTCCCATGTGATCCATACGTCAGCCAGAGTAGAGATCTATGTGTGTATTCCATTTCTTTCTGAAGTTTCTCAAGTCAGAAAAGGAAATGAAGAAGGTGAAAAAGAGAAACTCAGAGAGAAAATAAAATGAATGAAACGCTTGTGTACTCTATTAGACAGATGGTATAAACTGAAGGCTTGTGTCCTCCCAAAATTTATGTGTTGAAACCCTAATACTCATTATGATAGCATTAGAAGGTAGGGCCTTTGGGAGGTAATTAAGCCGTGAGTGGAACTCTCATAAATGGGATTCCCATCCTTATAAGAAGAGACAGAAGAGTTTGTTCTCTGTCTTGGCTCTCTACCATAGAGCGTACAAAACGAAGATGACCTTCTTCAAACCAGGAAGCAGGACCTCCAAAGACAATGAAACTGCTGCCACCTTGATCTTGGACTTTCAGGCCAACGAAACTATAATAAATTAATGTTTGTCACTTAAGCCACACAGTCTATGGTGCTTTGTTATAACAACCCAAACTGATTGAGATAGGCACACTTACCTATTGCCTTTCAATTCCTCATTACACAATGGGTGTCACTCTCTACCGTGTGTCCGTCTTTAGTCTTTTTCATTACCATCTGTAATTCAATAGCATGCTTTTTTAGAACTCTCATGATTTTTCCATCTTTAATCCATCACATATTATAACAGTAATATTTCATCCAAAATAGCATGCAATGGCTTAAAACACTTGATTTTTGGCTTTAACAAGCAATATTAAGCCCATATGTTTCAATTCACGCTACCAAACTGACTACAGTTACTTGATTTGCAGCAATTAGTCGTCTTTGAAACAAAAATATTTCATTGTTCTGTTGCTAAATTGTTTTTGCTATCTAGATTTGATGCAATGACAAACCCACTTAATATTCTTCCATTGTGTGACCTTTTTGCAATTTGTACTGAAAGATTTGTTTTGAGGTTAGAGTTCAAAATTTTTTTCTTCTTCTTTTCCTCATATTTAAATTTGTATTCTGACTCATGGGTTTTAAGGGGGATAAATAATTGTACAAAGAATTGTGAAACATGTCATTTATTGACCCTGGAATGTAGCTAAAGGACACGAGATACTTTGACAGTACATATGTAGAATGATGGTTGCTTGAATTTTGCTGACATCTTCACCTGTTACCAGAAGACAAGTATCTAATATTCGGTTTTTACTCTACTTTCCCTTCACTAAATTTTAATAGAATAATTATAAATAGCCATACATATTCTATATACAATTATAGTTCCTTTAAAGACTAAGAAGGTATATCTGAAGATAAAGAAAACAATTTGACTATTTTTAACATACGCTTTCATTTAATCTTCACTACCTTTCATTGAGAATTGTCCAATTGCAGGAACATCTGCATCTGGAAAATTTATTATTTTTTCACAAGTCAACAATATTCAAAACAGAAACGTTTTGCATATTGTATATTCAACTAAACAAACTATAATTTTGTGCTTTCTTGACACTCACCACAAAAGATCATTTTGTTTTCTTAAAATCAAACAATAGTAATTGCAGACTAGTTTATGACTATCTTCATCAAAACTGTGTATATATTAATTGTTGAGCATATAAGCAACTTTTCATAAAATGATTACATTGTTTAAAATATAATGAGTAGAAATGGCACTTCAACGATAATAAACCATGTTTTTTTCTCCACAACAAAAATAATGCTTTCTGATTTTCATTATAGATATGAAATTGACTGTACAAAAGAAATGGGGATCCTTTCTTTCTTTATGTGCATACTTCATCATTTTAGTTCTACAAACTTCTGAATTCACTTTTGAGGCTATTAATATTTGCATAATGTATGGAACTTAAACTTTATAATGTGCCTTTATTATACACATTCAAAAAATTGTTCAATTGCTTATGACTAGTTTATGTCAAGTTTTAAGCTATATCAAATATCACATAAATATTAAATAGTTACAAATTACCAACTCCAAACATATAAAAATATGTCATATTTATAGGTCACAGAACTTCCATAACCTTACTGTAAATATGAAGGAAAAAAATCCCCTGAGGATCAGGAGCCCTATTAATAAATATGAAAATAAGATTTGAACATAGACTAGCTAAAAAATAATCTGACACTTGTTCCTCTAGACCACACTGCTTTCGTCTTCTCTACCAGTGAGTGTTAAAGAATGAACTAATATTGTAGAATGCCAAGTATAAGAGCAACTTATTTACATATTCCTGTTGCAGGGCAGACGCCTTAACCCAGCAACCTGCATATCAATATTACGACTTCATAAATTAAAAGAAAAATCAGAGCAGAAGTTAAGTAAACTGCCCAAGGAGTTTATTTTTTTTATTTTAAATAAAAGGTCATTGGCTTCTACTATCCACAGAGTTTAAATTAATTCTCCATACAGTAAATTTAATTACCTAAAATGCTATAAGGAATATGAGAAATCTTGGTTAATTATTATATTTCCTGGAGAATATGAGGATTAGCCATTTGAAAAGTCTTGGAGCATATTAAAATTAGCTCAGTGCTAACCTCTGCCGAACATATTATTATTTCTTCAAAGAATCAGAAAGCACAGTGGAGTCTTACAGTTGCTCAGAGTTATCATTATGAATATGAATTATCACTATTCGGCATGTATGGGTTTGAGTAGGCTAGGAGAATTGAGAGAGATAGAATTTCAAGTGAACTAACTTTTACTGACTATAGCTGGGTGTTAATCACTAGGCCTCTAGGGTACTATTTAATATATTTCTGTTGCAGTGTGGTAAGACCTCAGTGACCCATTAAAGGCATTGTAGTGTTCTTGAGTATAACAATTACCACCAAGATATATTTGGAAACTAAAATGAATCCAATAGGCATTATTATTGTATCTACTCCCATTGGTTAACATTAACTATGTGCCAATATAATTTTCTATTCAAAAAAATTCACTTATAAATTTACACACTAAACTAATATAGGTCCATTACATCTCACACTATTACAGTCTATTATATTTAGGAGATATATAGATCTATACATATCTATAAAATTCCTAGATATAAAAATACAGATAGATATAAACATACACATAGATATAGATGTCAATATTGATATATTTCTTGTGTGAAAAATTGTCATTCAGTAAATCATAATTCTAGGTAATGCATTAGGTAAAAGAATTGGAAATTAAAAGCCAGACTGTTTAGTCTATTGCATATAAATATATATGCATTTTTCATTATAGTGAATCTATCATTCATATTACAAATGTAAGACAATCTAATTTTTTCATTTGCTAGTTAAAAGTATAAATTCATAATACATTTAAAAACAAATTCAACTGTGAATGAAGAAAAATGATAGCAATGACTGATACTATTTTCCAGAGGTGGAAACACATATGCATTATACCAATTTAAATTTTGTAACAACCTCCAGGTGGATACAGTAACTCTCAACCTATTTTTAGTGTAGGTAAGTGAAATACAGAGAGTTTCAGTAACTCTTCTACGGGTGCATCTTTCAAATAAGTAGAGTGTAAAAAATGGAAACAAAAGAAGTCACCCTAATGATAATGGGTACCTCCCAAAGCTTCCTTTGGTATTATGGGGATTTGCATATGGCCAAATTACAACTGCATACATTAAATATGTGAAGTTTTTGTGTATCAACTATATCAATAAAGCTAATAAAGAAGAAAAAAATAGTCATGCTATGGGAAGCACATTTTATCCATGGTACAACAAAACTTCTGCTATATACTCAGAGTTGAGCTGCAGATTCATGAACCATTTTCTAGCTTGTTTGTTGGAAAGGGGAAAAATTGCCTTTATTAGAGTACTAAAGGGGAGAAAAATATACTGGAATCACACAGATAAACATTGTGAGATATAGCCCAGACATACTCAGCACTCTAATTTTCCCTTCTCCATTACCAGCCACAGTGCTTACATTTCTCATCGTTATTATCTCCATCCTTTCTTCTGCATTGGGAAAGCATCACAAATACAATTATCCCTAGTGTCAATTCTACTTTTTAATGTTTAGAGCTATTTAAATCCTGCCTTTGTATTTACAGTTTATTTTAAAACTTTAAAAAAAATTTACTCATCTTTCTTTACATTTGATCTTTCTAAAAGCAGCTTAGCCATATGTCTCCTTTGATTTTTTAGCTTCTGTTGTATAGATATATCTTCTAATCTGTTGATGATAATAAAAATAATGGCTGACGTTTATTTAGAAATTCAGACATTATGCTGAATAAGGCTGCATCTAATCTGCACGTGAAACCTGTGAAATACCACGACATGCTTTATTTCATAGATGGCACCAGGAGATTTAGTAAATTGTCTAAGATCATGGTGCAGAATTGTGGAGCTGATTCAACCTAGGCCATCTGAGTAGAGTCCATGATTCTAAGCGCTTTAGTCGAAAGCCTAATGATTTCTTTAGAATATATTCCTTCTTGTAATAATTCATTTCCAAATATCTGTATCTCTGTGACGAATTTTTTTCTATCATTTTATTTGCTCAATTTTATTGATACTGTTTTCTGCTGGAGAAAAATATATATTATCAGAACTTTCAGGTTCCCTTTACCTATAATTCATCCCAGTTTCTTCTCCTTCAGTCTTCTCTATCTAGAACCCAATGTTTTGATGAACAGTGATGGAATATTTTCTTGCCTTTATTGATTAGTTTACCTAAACACTGAATAATTACACTTTCTATTGTGTACTGTTTTGTTTCAGCCTGCACCTGTGAATACATTGTTTAAAATATATTTTCCAAGAAGCAATGCAGGTGCACCGTATGTGAAAAAAAATATGTATTTGAGTGGAAATGGTAATATCTTAGTATACAAAATAACTAACTACTAATGTTTGCTCAAAAAGCTGTTTCTAACTTCAATGTAAAAATGATTCCACCTTTGTGTCCCAGTATGTTCTACACATATAATTATTGATTTAATTCTGTTACCATTATATTCCTTGAGAAAAATAAATATTTCTCATTATGCAAAGAGATTTAGAATTTTTATATAACTTGATATATTTAAATTTTAATAAGTATCTGTGGAATTAATGCCAGTTTTAACATATATTCATCTTTATAAAATAAATTTGACTTATTACTCTCCATTATTCTATGTTAATCAATGACCCTTACTTGTATTCTAGTTTACGAGAAAAAAAACTTTACTCTTAAATTTAACAAAGAAGCATACACATCTTATTTTTTTAATGTTTTTTTAAAGATGTTTTAAAGTATATTGAAAGAATATAGTTGCAACAGACTTGTAAACAAAAAAAGATTATTTCGCTTTAATTTAATCTTTCTATGGAATACATGTGCTTATTTTTAAAAGTATATTTACTAATAACACTACTCTTATGAGCATTAACTAGGTGCGTCAAGAGAAAATATACCAATTGTGTTTAATTATCTCTGTTAGACGTCTAGACGTTATTCCAAACTTTATTACTTTCACAATAGTTACTGAACATGTGTACTACACCTGGGGCTATTTAGATGTCGGGGACACAATGCAGAGAGAGCAAATATTCTCATGCTAAGCAGCAACCAAGTATCAGAAATACATCTGTTACATATTTATCAATGCCATGATTAATAACCTTTGAAGGTGACTTTTCTAGTCTTCAGATTTCAAAAGCCCATTTCCTGGGGCATTTTTGCTCTAGAGACCCAGAGTCCTAGAGGAGGCAGGGCTCAGTTCCCATAGAAGGGTGTGCCCTTGTTGTCTACTTGCCTGGGGCCTTTTTGAGTTACTCTGGAAAAGCCCTTTCAGGGGCAGCCACTATTTGAAAAGCTTTTTGTGTATTGGGGGCTGTTGTCAGTCCCACTCTCTTTTTCCCTTACCTCTCCCCCGTCTTATTATTAAAGACCTTGAAGGCCAGGTTTAGGAGATCCTTTTGTGGGGTTTGAGGGCCTTCATCTAATTTTTGGAGCTTGCGCCTGATGTTAGACACAGACTGGGAGGTAAAATGCATATTGAGGAGTACAGTTCCTCAGGAGTTCCTACTTGATAATCCCATAATGGGTCTGTTCTAGGGATGGTTCTCTGATCCCATAGTGGGTCTCTTCTACTGTCTGGGCAGGGGTACGTCTATGGATTTCATCACCATAGGCCTGGGCATTAAGCCAAAACCTCTTGTCCTCAGGGGATAGAGGAGAGGGAAAAATAATGTAGAGGTCATGCCAGGTCAGATCATAAGATTGAGTTAAATAAAAGGGACATACATCAATCAGCATGATGCCTTCCGCCCCAGCCCCCTCCCTGAGCGGGTACAAACTGCTTGTGGGAGAGTCTGCAAGTCCCAGGATTTGAGCAGAATAAGAACAAGTAGAAAAGGGGTTGGGAAGAGGACAGGGGGCAGGTGTGTAGTAGGAAGATTTGGGCCAGTTTACACCTCGTATAGAGTGAGGGTCAGGAGTGGAGGATAAAAGGGCTTGGACATAGGGAATCTTGGACCATTTGCCATAGCAGAGACTGAAATTGTAGTAAGATCTCAGAGGAGGCTCCCCAAAGGGAAGTTTTAGGAGGAATAGACTGAGAGTTTCCTATGTTCCTGGAAAGAGTAGGGGTCACAGGGCGGATCCTACTCAAGTCTAGGCCTCTCTGCCAGCAAATGAGATTCTTTCCAAACAACTGAGAGAGACAAGGAAAGTGAGTTTCCCTCTTGCATTCCATTCCTTTGTCTCCGTAGGGAACAACCCAGAGGGATAAGCATTGTCCTTATCAGGAGAGAGAAGGAAAGTAAGTGCTCCTTTTGCATTTCATTCCTTTATCTCCCTAGGGGCCTGGCAAAGGCTAATACACCCCTAGGAAGGGGAGAGGGGCAGGTTTTATAGGAGGTTGGTATGGAAGTTTGGGGAGGGTGAATTCTTTATCTTTAGGGAAAAGTAGCAATTATTTAAGTAGTAAATATTTTATATTTATTATAAAATAATGTTATTTTATTTCTCTAATTTCTCTAAGAAGCATTGCCGTTCTCTAGTAGTATTTGTGTGTGTCTATGTTTAGTGTGCATATTTATACAGAGCTTGCATGTGTGTGTGTTTACTTTAAAAATATATGCTAGATAGTAAGAGTAAGAGCTTTGGTATTCACCTCACACTAGAAACTTCAACAGTAAAGTTAGGGTAGCAGAGTATGGTTGCCAAAGCTCGATATTGCTGCCTTCAGAAGGTCTCTAGGATATTGTGCATAGATCTCCTTTCTAGCTCCTTCATCCTTGGATCCTGAGGTTGGCAGAACCGTCCTGTTGTGACCAGCCCAGCAGGGCTGCACTCCCTTTGCTGTTTCCTTATCCCATTACATCTGCTCTGTGGATTTGACTTACTAAACTCTCCTCAAGTAACTCAACTAAAACATGAACATTGAATTATAAACTGTGGTAATCCTATCAAGAGAAAGACCAACTGTTATTTATTTATTTTTTTACTTTCCTCAGACATCACTTAAAAATAAAAACAAAAAAGAAAGATTTTTGTAGATCCTTCAAATTTTTGAAAGATGTTAATTTTGTACTAAGGAAAACACTTTATTTCAAATAATTTTGGTATGAATATATATGTAAGAGACATATACACACATACTATCTGATAGCTCGATATATAGTTAGATAAATATGTATTCAGATATGGATGCAATTGCTTGGAAATCATTGCTTTTTTATATTTGACAATCTGTATAATGTAATTTTTAAACGAGATAAACTATTTTGTTGATAATATTTTTAAAAAATTATGTTTCTTTTCCTACAAAGACTCTATTTCTTATTTTGTAAAAGATAATATGTGATTTATATCTATCATAAGAATTAGTGGTACTTTTAATATGATTATGAAAATATAATGCTAATTACTTTTATTCCTGGTTCTAATTTAAATGTAAGATAACAGATGAAGTCTGAGAATCCGTCAGGTGTTATTGCTCACACTGTTCCGGCTCTCTTTCCTTTTTCTTTGTTTTTTTTTTTTTCTCTTTCTCCTGACTCTCCTCTGCTCTTTCTCCTTTCATTACTCTGCTGCACCTTATTTTGCTTCATGGTTTTCGTTTCTCCCCCACGTTGTCCATCTGCCTTTTTCTTTTTTCATTCTCTCCTTCTTTTCCTTTGTGCTTTTTATCTCCTTCGACCTCCTCTTCCCCCTCCTGCTCTGCCTCTTCTCCTCTCTGCCCCTCTTCCTCTATTTATTTACTTATGTAGTAAATAGCATTGTCCAGAATTCAAAAGTAAATCTTATTTTATGTCTCAGACTTCTGCATAACTTCAAATTGTCGGCTTGTCTTTCCAAATGATTAAATGTAGTTGGATTCAGCACGTATTTTTCCAGCCTCCTGCTATTTTACATTAGTTGTCTTCATTATTTCACGCTTTGTTCCTACATCAACATTTATCTTAATGTTCTTGAAGTTGTCAAATTGTCTAGAAATTAGAGAGAATAATCATGGATCTAGGATTTGAATTCTTATTATCGAAGGTATGTAAACATAATTTTAAGTAAAAAACCCAAAGTCAATGCTTATAATATTTCAGAAAATCATTCTGTATTCCTAGCAAGGAAAAAAAATTCATTTTCACCCTTAGTAAAAATCATTTAAAGCACTTGTTGTAATGGTCTCTGTATATACAAATACTTTCACCTTTTTGTTAACACTTGAATACAATGTAGATGTACATAGTTTAGTCATGTATTAGAATTAAATTTCATATATATTAGAAGTTTAGTTTTAATGTTGGATAGAAAAGTGGATATTTTGTTTCTGAAGATAGAGACTGCATGTTGATACTACCTGTATTCATGTATGTATATCCTACTGGTTCTTTTTCTCTGGAAAACCGTGCCAGATACACGTGCAAACCAAGTAGAAGAAATATCAATGATCAGTGCGAGGAAGGAATATATTCTCTCTTAACAGAGAAAGTTTATATTGTTCTTTTACCTACTGGAAATGTTCTTTCACTTTAATATCGTTGAACATAAACTGCTTTTAGGTTAAAATACATGCAAGTTGTCAAAAATACAATTCATTCATGTATGAGATTCAAATGAATGCTGTTTCCATCGTTTTTCATGGCGTGTGTAACTCTTTAAGCATCCACCCAACAACCTTGACACCTGCCTTTCTCATCATCCATTTCATCAGAATTCTGGTAGCTACACCTATGGGACCAAATCAGCTCACCACGGGTCTTTATAAATACAATTTTATTGGAACACAGCCACATTCATCTGCTTAGTTATTGTCTGTGTTCTTTCATGCTGCAATTGCAGATCGAGCAGTTGCCACAGAGACAGTATGGCCCACACACATAAAATATTTACTATGTAGCTTTTTATAGAAAAAAAAATTGCCAATCCTGGCATGACTTTGTGTAGGAAAACCTGAAGCCTGGTTGAGTCACAATCTCTGGCTTATTGGCTGCATGAAACAGAATTGTGCTGCATAATCTCACTTTACTTTAAATTTGTGACTGCAGACATTCAATAGGACTGTCATGCCTAGAAAACTTTCTAAATTTTGGAAACAATTTGCCATCTGTGATGATTACCTTCTATGTCATCTTGACTAGTTCACCAAGGTGAATAGCACTATTCTCAATGTTTCTGCAAAGACGTTCTTTTGTGTGAGATTAGCATTTAAATTGGGAGAGCTAATAAAGCAGATTTTTTTTCCCCCTAATGTGGGTGCACTTCATCCAACCTATGGAAGGCCGAATAGAACAAAAAGGCACACCCTCCCCCGGTAAGAAAGAAATCTTCCAGCTTAATAGCCTTCAGACTGGGACACTGGCTTTGTTCATGCCTCCAGACTTGAACTGAAATGTTTACTCCTCCGGAGTCTTGAGTCTGCTTGCTTTCTGATGAGAGCTGTGCCATCAGCATCCGCTCTTTCTGGTGTTCAGCTTGTTGACTTACTCTGCAGATATTGGGCCTTGTCAGCCTCCATAATCACATGAGCCAATTCTTTATAGTAACTCTCTCCTCACTTCTATGCATGTACGTACACACACACATGTATACATACATGTATCCTATTGGTTTTGTTTTTCTGGAGAACCCTGACTAATCACCATCTTACAAAGTGAAAACGATATTCAAACTGTATTCAGACTTTCTCCTCTTGGTCACATCTTCCGCATTTCTTTACTCTCCATTGATAGTTTTTCTGTACATTTAATTTAAAGAAAACCTAAGACATAATCAAAATGAAATATTTCACTCCTATCTACCAGCCAACCTGCATCTATATCATATTTATCACCTAGGATTGGGAAGTGAAGGATACAGGTAATGGAAACTGAGGGAGAAAAAGAAACTGAAATAGCTGCATTTTAATTAAACCATTACATTTTACTGAACACTTCTGCTGGAGTATTGGCCTGCTTTGAAACCCAGGTGACGGCAGTGCTGTCAGGATTGGATGTCTTGAGGAAGGTCCTCGTGTGGGGTCTGCATGTGTCTCCTCCCTACACACCCAGCAAAAACCCCTTCCCAGCACATCCCTCTCTACCAAGATTTGGAAAAATTCTGATGTCTACTCAAATGTGCCCTCTACAAAATAAAATGCACTCCTTCTTACGATAGAATCCCCTTCACTTGCTATGCGCTTGTTGGCATGTAGTTGTGTGTCCTGGGTTCTTAGTGTGCTCTTGGCTGAAGAATAGCCAGACACATCAAAGTAAGGCACCACAGAAAGTGAATGGGCCCCCTCTCATAACAAGAGGGCCTGATTTTTGGTCTGTGTTCCTATTTTATATTGCCCAGGCTGGGCTCTTGTCATGGGTCAGACATCACCATCCAACCACTTTGATGGAAAGTTGGGAGTTATATAACCTGAGTCTTACTAGCATGTGGATCTCCCATGAGCATCTCTGAAAGCCCACGGTAGGGGTGGGTGCACCACAATGCAGATGTAAGCCAATGACATGATGATTAGCCTTAGGTTGTTCTAGGCCACCTTCTAGACCCTATTGTGCCTGTGTTGTTTGGCTTGTGGACTAGGGAATCTTCTGCATTTCTTTGAAGTTGACATGCTAAGTTCTGATTGGCAGATTTGTAGGGCATTCTCCCCTCCTCCAGGTGTGGCAATTGCTCGGGGGCATCCACCTTTGTCCCCAGTAGGGCTGGAGGTCTCTCACTGTCTGCCGAACACCCTAACATATTTAGGGGAGTTGTGGAATTTATCATTGTCTGACATAATCTTATATATATTTATTTTCCCAGGGAATAACACTCAGTGATTAGTAGGACTTTTTTCCTCACTGTAACTTCAGTGCCTAGAATAGCGTTTAACATGCAGCAGCAATTTGTTGAATTAAAAAATCACATTTTTTCCAAATAGGCTATGTGTACAGTTCATAAAATTCATAACATTGACATAAATTTTAAAAATATTTCTTAATATATTGGTATGCAATTTGTGCAAGTTATAGAATTAATTTAGTTTTCAGCCCCACTTATAAGAAATCTATTGAAGATAATTTTTTTTTTTTCTTGCTTTGAGATGATTTATTGACAAGGAAAAGTGGTCATAACATATGTCTAATTACAAACAACACAACAGTGGGAACAACTGAAGTCCATCTTTGCTATAATCATAAATATGCATGGAAAAGACAAACTAAAAATACATCCACAAATGCATAGCAGTTGTCTTTGGGTAGTGGATTACGGATGATTTTTGTGTGTCTTTTTTTTGTATTTTTAAGCTTTTTTAGAAGTAATTTTTGCCATTGGGAAAATTTTTTTAAAGAAATCTATGTCTCAGGGAAGAAAAGCGAAGAAAGACATAAATAGGGGGTCCTTGGTTAGAGGTGAAGTTTTTTTTTTTTTTTTCAAAAAATATAAGTAGAATTAACTGTTGAGTATTCTGAAAACATAAGCGGAAAACTAGAGAAAGAAAAATGAGAAAAAAATTTCTGGAGTTGAACAAAATACACAAAACACATTATAGCTAAGTTGAACTATTTCATTTATAAACTCGTCATTTCAATTTCTGGAAATAAAACACATATCACTGTCTGGAGAAGGCTTATTTGATTAAACATAATTTGACATGATAGTAGGGAACAATTACATGGAGTAATTCATCTTCAAAAGATAAATTCTTGTATTAGAATATGTGTATGTCTCTCTGTGTATGGAGACACACAAATTGTTACAATATGATTTCATTCTTGAGAAATTTATTTTTACTTAAGGTTATTATGCTAATTAAATTTCTAATAGTTCTGCAATAATGACACAACTTCTCAAATGTCTTATACTAGTGTAGGTGACATATTGCTAATAAATTATATTCTTGCCTTTAAAAACAGAGAACAAAATGTGATCACTGTAAGGGGAAACATTTCTGGAAGGACAAGGCACTGATAACTGAAAACCTGCTTTTTCACAAAAGTGATAATAATGCCGTTCAAAAAAAAAAGAAAAGAAAAGAAAAGAAAGGTCAAAGTCAACATTTTTAAAAGTCTTGAGATTCTTTCAGATTCATTGCAATAATCCAAGGAGAATTTACTCAAGAAAAATGGCTAAATCTTGGTGAGAACAGCAAACTGTGTGGAATTTTAACTTGCCCTTCTATGCTCTTTCCCCAGCTCTGTAGTCATCTTTAAAATCAAATGAATCACAACCACACTAACTGTTGAATTCAGCAACCTGGTCCCAGCTTCTGGAAGGCCCATTCACTGGAAGAGGAAACCCTGTGTGGGGCTTTTCAAGAAGTTCCTTCTTGCATGTGTAGTTTGATGTTTTCAGATAATTTGGGTAGATTTTTGGCCATTACTTCTTCAAATATTCTTTATGCATCTTTCAACCATTTCCTTCTGGGACTCCCATTGCTTAGACAACCTCACCCCCACTATGTTTGATATCCCATGTGTCTCTGAGTCTCTGTTTATTTTTCTTCATTCTTTTTTTTTTTTTTATTTCAGGAAATTATGAGGGTACAAACATTTTGGTTACATGTTATGACTTTGCCACGTCCCAACCATGATCTTAGACATGCCCTTCCCCACCCACAATGCTCACCGCATCCATTAGTTGTGAGTTTACTCACCCCCAACGCTTCTAGCCCCAAAGAATATTACTACTGTGTGTAGATAGTGGTGACAGTTACTCTGAATGTACAACGAACCACTAAGTTGTACGATTTAAAAAGGTAAATGTTGTGTTATGTGACTTATGTCTCAATAAGACTGTTAGGATTATAATTGATAAAATGCAAGAGTTATTACCAAATACATTATTCAGCTACCACTTACTAAATTCTTATTTTGTGCTAAGTACTCTTAAAGCAACTTAAAATACAATTTTTAACAAAAGTGTCAAGCCTTTGGCTCTCATGGGCATGATGTTATGTTTTGGGAGTGACATTCATGTAAGTGATTCTATCCATGATCTACTTTTACAATCAAGATGGGAAAATGAAATTGATGTGATAGGAAATGTCAAAAAGTGAGGTGGATAGGAATTTTAACATTGGTTATCATTAGGGAAATAATTTCAGATGCCATTAACTCTAAGCAAGATAAGAATCTGGCTGGATGCAGCCAGTGGCATGTTCCTGTAGTCCAAGCTACTTAGGAGGAGACTGAGGCAGAAAGATTGCTTGATCCCAGGCATTGGAGGTTGCAGCGAGCTATGATCACACCACTACACTGTAGCCGGGGCAACAGAGTGAGACCCTGTCTCAAACAAACGAACAAACACACAACCTATCAGAAGATGTTAAGCATTGGAAAAACACAATCTGATGTGAATTTCTATGATAACGCTATATATTGTGGAGAATGTATTTATAGGAAAAATAATGATAAAAGGAGTTCAGTGTAAACAAATGCAGGCTATAAATAGATGTTGATAAAATTTGAGTTTTAGCAGCAGAGAGGTGGAAAAGAGGATAGATTTGGGATACATTCTGAAAGTACAAATAGTATATCTTCTAGGTTTAGAATAGTGAGGTTAAAGGAAAGTGAGCACTCATGATAATTCTAAAGTTTTTCTATACCAGCAAAGGAGTGGATTGCATCATTAGAAGAGAGAGAAAAGGTAATGGTAGGAACAGAATTGGGGTCACAGTACAGCATGAGCTCTTTATTAGCCATACTAACTTTGAGATACTTTTTGGATATTCAAATATAGTAGGCAATTACACAGTTGAGTGTATGCTTTATAAAGGAGAATGCATCCAACCTTAGGCAGGATGTGAAGAATTCTATGAAATAAAAAAAGGAATAAATAAATGGTATAGATTAAATGAAACTTGAGGCATAGCAACCAAATATAAGATATAAGTTTTATGAGTTTTATTTGGATCCTGATTCAAAGAACTGAAAAAAATTTTAAAACAATTTCAAAGCACTTTGGAAAGCTGAACATCAATTCGGTATGTAATGCCGTCAGAGAATTATTGTTACCTTTGCTCATAATTTATTGTGTTCATATAAAAAGTGTACTGTAAATGTTTTGTAGTTTTCCCCCAATAAAATTTTTGGAAGAAAAAAAAAAGAAGATATAAAGAAAAAAGAAAGGTACACAGTAGAGAAGCATATGGCAGTATTCATCTGTGGGAGAATATGATAACTGTGATTTTCTTTGAATTATGAGCAGGGAGGAAAAGTGGAGTTATAGAACGTTGACAATTGCTTAAGATGAGTTATGGGCCCATGTAGGTTCATTATATTATTCTTTCTACTTTTGTGTATGCCTTCAAATGTTTCTAATGAAAGCTAAAATTTATATGTGATCAAATTATTTTTAATGGTAAGAATATTTAACTGAATTCTTTTTTCCCCAAAGCTTTTTTTTTTTTTTTTTTTTAATTGAGACAAAGTCTCACTCTGTAGCCTGGGCTAGAATGCGGTAACTAGGTCATAGCTCACTATAACCTCAAATAGCTGGGCTCAAGCAATCCTCCTGCCTCAGCCTCCTAAGTAGCTGTGACTACAAGTATGTGCTACCATGACTGGCTATTTTTTTTTATTTTTTGTAGAGATGGTATCTCCCTGTTGCCTAGGCTAGTCAGGAACTCCTGGCCTCAAGCTATCCTTCCACCTTGGCCTCCCTGAGTGCTAGGATTATAGGTGTAAGCCACTGTACCCAGCCACCAAAGTCTATTTTCAATGTTTTTCTCTTAAAAGTATGTACCACAAGGATCTTCTAAATATTTCAAATTCTTTAAATAATCACACTTCTCTGAACAAAGTCTATTTTTTTGTTCCAGTGACATATAATTCAAACTACTAAAAACTTTCTTCTAGATTGCTTTATCTTTAGTTATATGATTTATTAAAACAATATACACTTCAAAATTGGATAAATAACTATTAAACATAAAAAAGCTTTTAAAATCCATCCCTTAATGAGCTAAAAGTTGACTGTGTTATCGAAAATTAATACACATATGATGGAATAAATTTCATGTGCTGCTAAATGAGACAGTATTTACCATCTATTCCCTTTTTACTCTTTTCTTTTTCTATAAATATAAAGGCTTAGTAATTTTGTTCATAAAAATAAGAACATGAAGAATATTACTCAATCCCTTGAACAATCTGTGAGTTGTAAGCAAAAAAATCACCACAAATTTCTTTTATCTACAACTATTTTTAATTATCCATTAACTGACAGTAGATTTGATGCTTTCTTTAAATTTGTAGAAAACAAAGAGTTGAAAACTACCTGACTTAAAAGTGGACTTCTGCTACAGTGTGAATGCTTGTGTCCTTCCAAATTTCATATGTTAAAATTCTAGCCTCCAAAGTGATAGTATTAGGAGGTGGGGTCTTCAGGAGCTAATTAGGTCCTGCGGGTAGAGCCCTCATAAATGGGACTAGTGTCCTTATAAAAGAATCGCAAAGGAGCTTGTTTGATTTTTCCACTATGTGAGGACACAGGGGGAAGCCAGTAGTTTCCAACTGGAAGAAGGACCTCACCAAAACCTAACCATGCTGGCCCCCTGATCTTGGACTAACAGGTTACAGAACAGTGATAAATAAATTTCTGTTGTTTAAAAGCTACCTAGTTCGGTGTATTTTGTTATAGCACCCTGAAGACATAAGACAAAGTGTTATTGGGTCTGAAGAATTACTATCTAAACACAGTATTAGTCTCAAAGTGTTCTTTTTCTATTTCAAAAAATAGGGGGTACAAGGTTTTTCTTTTGTTATATGCATGGATTGTATAATGCTAAGTCAAGGCTTTCAGTGTACCCATCAGCAGAATAAATGTACATTGTACTCAATAGGTAGATTTTTATCTCTCATCCTCCTCCCACCATCACTCCTTCTTAGTTCAATGTCCATTACACCACTTTATGACCATATGGATCCCTCCTTTAGCTCCCACTTATAAATGAGAACATGTGGTGTTTGCTTTTCCATTCCTGAGATATTTCACCTGAGACAATGTCCTCCAGTTCCATCCAAGTTGCTGCAAAATACATTATTTCATTTATTTTATGAGTAGTATTCTGTGGTATATATATACCACATTTTCTTCATCCATTCATCAGTTGATGGGCACTTTGGTTGATTCCGTGTCCTTGCAATTATAAATTGTGCTGTGATAAACATTTGATACAAGTGTCTTTTTTATCACATGACTTCTTTTCTTTTGGGTAGATATCAAAAGATCGGTAGGTGTACTTTTAGTTCTTTGTGGAATCTCCATACTGTTTTCCATAGTAATTATACTAGTTTACATTCCCACTAACTGCATGAGCTGTCCCTTTTCACCATATATATACCAACGTCTATTGTTGTTGTCGTTGTTGTTTTTTTTTAACTCTTTAGTAATGGTCATTTTGACAGGGGTAAAGTAGTATCTTATGTGGTTTAATGTGCATTTCCCTGATGATTAGTGATGCTAAACATTTTTTTAATATGTTTCTTGGCCATTTGTCTGCTTCTTTTGAAAAAAAAATCTGTTCATGTCTTTTGCTCACTTTTTGTGTCTTTTGCTCACTTTTTGATGGGGTTATTCATTTTTTTTGACAAATTTATTAAAGTATAATTTACATTCCATGCCATTACTCCATTTTAAGTGAACAATTAAATGATTTTTAGTAAATTTACCAAGTTGTACAGCTATTCACATAAATCAGTTTTAGAAGATTTCCTTCCCCCTGTTAAGTCCCCTGATTCCCATCCCCTACTACATTTCAAGCATGCC